>JANHGL010023535.1:30709-47780 GCA_024611195.1 Ceyx melanurus | reverse complement strand
GAGTGAACACAGTGTGGGAGCTTCAGGAGCTGTGTCAAACTAAAAGAATGCGGTCAATGAATCATTACTGTTTGGTTTGGCTGGACCACTGCACTGTGTTTAGGAATGGCTGATTCTTTTTCTTCTTGTGAGTTATTCTCTCTTCCCCTGTTCCTTCGGGTTTTGGGGTTGTTTTGTGTTTTTGGTTTTTTTTTTTCCCCACGATTATCCTGAATTATTGCAAGATGGTGAAACAGAAGAGCTCCTCCTTTCCTTGGGTTGGCTTCCCTTGCAGCAGATGTCAAATAAAAGAGTCTGGCTTTTGGATAACTTATCCCAAAAGGGAGTTGGTGCATCCTGGATCTTTCACCCGTCCCATGCTGAGACATTGCAGGGACCCACTGACGCAGCCTTCAGGCTCATGACAGTACTTTCCAGGGAGAAAAACAAAGTAAAAAGGAACACGATTCCTCTATTTATTTCTTAATTATGTATTTTTTCGGGTTTTTGCTGGAACATCTGTTCTGCATTTGTGCAAAGCATTAATACCTCTAGATTTGTTCATTCCTTGGCTGCTGGGACAGTAGGGTTGCATGGTCAGAGGGTGCATGCATCACCATGCACATGCACTTGGGCAGCACCTCTTGAGGCATGGGCATGACAGAGAGCACATCAGCAGGGCGACTGCTGCCCTCTCTTGCACTGCAGGTTGCATGAGGAGGTAGAGCTGCTACCTTCCCATCCCATGTCAGGGATGGCTGTGCCATGCTTTTGGCATGCACATTTCAATGCCCAGTCTGTAACATGTATCAGGTGTATATGCCCCAGGGTTGTGCTGGTGAAGGTGTTTGCAGACCCATCTCCCTTCTGTTGTTAGATACTAAGGCTGTGAGGGGAGGCAGCACGCCTGCATTTGCAGTGATGAGGGTCTTTGAAAGACAGGGGGCAATTTTCTCATTTGAATCAGTTCTGGGTTATAATTTTTCCTAATTCCTCACCTGTCATGACACAGGAGCTAGAGATGAGAGCTCCCTCTTACATATCACTGCCTGATTACACGGTGTCAGAAGAGACTTCCAAAAATTATTCCACGTAGGTGGCACAGTCTGGAAGGGGACTTGGCAGAAAGCCACATACAGGGGCTACAGTCTTTGCAGCTCTCACAGCAATGAATGATGCTGAGGAGGCCAAGAGGTGGAGATCCTGCTCCTTTGGTTAGCTCGACACCCAGGAGTGAAAAATAATTTTTAGGCAGATCTTCCCTAGAAATTAGAGAGCATCTGTCACCCTAATGACATTGCCCCTTTGGCAAGGCACATTTCTGCCCATCCTGGACAGGGATGGCTATGGAACAGATTGTCATCCTGGTGGAGGTGAGGCTGGGGAGCTGTTAACCACCTGCAACTATGCAACAGGATAGTCCTAGGGATTGCAGCAGGTAACTGGGGGAAAAAATCAGTGAGCAAACTGCTTATGATATAATCAAATCAGGGAGAGGCTTCTGTGAGAATTGGAGGTGACATTGCAAAGTAGGGGGTTTGTTTGCACAATGAGGCATGCACTCCCTGAAGGAAGGCAAGTGGCCAAAGAGTAACAGTGAATCTGGCTAAAAAAGCCCATCTCAAAGGCATGTGTTGTGGATGTGGTTCAAGATTTTTTTTCTACCCTGGTAAGCATTTCATGGGCTGTTTAGGAAAAGTAGGTGTGTGTTGTTCCTTACCTGTCTTTAACTACAGGGGCAGTGAGGGGGCACAGATTCTTTTAAAGACCATGCCAATGTCAGCTGTAGGAAGCAGTGTCATAGCAGCACAAATTGAGAGAGGGTTGTCACGTTCAGCCCTCCTGCCAACCACAATCCCACCCCACTGCATTCTCTATTGCTAGTGCTCTTAGGACTCTGTGGTGAGCCAAGTAATGGCAGTGATCTGGCAGAAAAAAATCCCAACATATTTTGGGGTGTGTGTTGTGTGCCAGGTTCATTTTCAGCCAGTGCAGTTCCATGAATGGACTCACTGTGCCATGGTGCTCATGGTGCTGAAGCAGGGGGACACGAAGGATGTGGTACAGGGCTGTGGGTGCTGCTCAGGGAATAGCTTCAGCACTTGGCTAGGCAGCAGAGGCAAACTTGAGACCTTCTTCTCCCCTGAATGACCTAATGATCTCCCCTAGGGTCTCAGCTCCCTAGCAGAGTGTTTTTATCTGCATCAAGTATTAGAGGGTCTGAACTGCTAAACCCATGCTATTACATTTTCTTCACATGAAGACCTTGGTTCAAGCACATGTGCTCTTGTGGGCTTTAATTCACCCAATTCTATCCCCGTGCATGGGTTTCCTGAACCAAGCTTGAAGAAAAGGCTGGCTGCAAAGATCTTGGTGTGGGCTGCTTTCTTGTGTCTAGAGAGAACTGACACACACTCAGCAAAAGTCTCTGTTTCAAGTGCTGGCTAATGTCCATCCCGGACTGAGTCAAGGGCAGCTGCAGGACAGAAGCTGACATGGGGAGTCCCAGGAGAGGAAGGTGGTCCATATAGCAGTGAGTGATAGCCATCAGTGTCTACCTGGTGGCTTGAAGTGAGGGGGTGGCTTTGGCATGGTTTTGAGGAACAAGTGTCTAACCCCAGTCCCAAAGATTGAATGGCCCTTTTCTTGCTCCTGTCTGTGTGCTACTGTAGCTTTTTGTCTTTATGACCTGTTAATGTCTATGGTCTAGGGATGTGGGGGTTGCTAGAATTGCAGCTGCCCTCTGGCTTATCTCCTTGCACACGCTCTAACACCTCTGCCTGAAGTGCTGCTGGCCATTTCGAGGGGGTTGTCAGCAGTTTTAGAGCTTTGACATGGAAATGTAGGGTTGTGTTTGAGCTGCATGAAACTACCAAGGAGATTTAGCTCCTCTTGAAGCTGGAGGAAAGGAGTGCTTACTGATCCCTGATCCATTCTAGCCATGGAGGCCCCCTTCCATGTTCTCAAGGACCAGAGAGAGACAGATGATGGATGTGGTAGGAGAGCATGAATAGATAACACAACAGATCAGGAATAAATTAGCAATGGGCATTGCCTCACTCAGCTCCCTCTAGTCCAACTCTCCTGCAGTGCAAATGTTTTCCCTGTCTGCATCTCTGGATTCACTGTTTAATTTAGTTTCAAATGTCCCAGGTTTTCCTTAGGAGAAACTTCTTCACAGACTCATAAATCTTCTTGTCAGGAAGTTTTTTTTTCTTGTTACAGACCTGAAAATTTCCCTTTCTTAATTTCATGCTGCTTATCCTCCCTTCTCTGCTCCGAGCCATCCCCTGGATAGGTGCCGGAGTGAAACAGGAGCAATGTTCTCAGTAGCATCTCTCTCTCATTCTGTTCTCTTAAGGGGTTATTTCTCACTCAGTGACAGCTCCCTTCCTCCCACCTGGTCCTACCTGTTCTGCGGCAATGCAGTGAGAGCCCTGGACTGTGCTGGTGTTTCTGGGAGAAGCACAGGATGAACCTGATAGGGAGGCAGAGGAGTTGGAGAGGCTTGTTGGTGCCTCTGGCCCCAGGATCAGCCATCCATAGCCCGCCCTGCTTTTAGTCTCTTCCTAAAATCCCCCTCACTACTCACCTTTGGCAGTCAGGAATGATCCTTCACTCGCCACTTTTCTGGTGTTGAACCTAGATTTTCTTTGCTGCGGTTTCAGTCTCTCCCTGTTTCTCTTTGCCCATCATGGCTATAGAGCAGAGCTTGTTTCCTTGACCTTTGATGCAAACTTCCCTGTGTAGAAAGCTGCTACATTCCTATCACCAGTGCTTGAGATGACAAGAGTCAGAAACTTCTTTGGGCTCTCCTGGGAAAGGGCTGCAGGCTGTTGCCTTTTCTGCCCACATACTGCTAACAGATGAGACCAGAGAAGAACCTTGCAGGTTAATCTCGAGGCTCTAGATGTGGCCAGGTTGGGTTGCAGATGTTAATGCCAGAGTGTATTTATTCATTTCACAGTTTTGCTTATTTATCAGATCCTGTGATCATTAAATTGTGCATTACCATTTGGCATGTGGCAGGTTTTAATTCCTATGGCTGGTTTATGCCCTCTGCAGGTATTAGCCTAAATGCATTTCCTGACAAGTGATGGATGCTCTGAAAAGCTGTGGCAACATATTTATTGATCAGAGCTCTCCATAACCCCAGCTCACTAATGCAAGCTCTCACAAAGCCAGGAACTATTGTATCCTCAGACTGTTTCATATATTCAGATGTGAGGCTTTGGACTTTCCTTCCACACAGGATGGAGTAAATCTTAAGTTGTGTCAGCTCTGACAACAGTTCCAGCTCACTAAATAGGGTAGATCTGGCCTGGCTTGGCAAGGGGACCTCCGAGAAATATTTAGGGGTAGAGAAGCCCTTCAAGGACTTTCCAGAGAATGGGAATGAAATGAGGTACAGACCTCCCAGGCATATTTGGGATTGGAGGGTGCCTCTGCAATTGCCTCTCTGTCTGACCTGGCTCTGTACTCAGTCTTGCAACAGTAGGGAGTGCAGCATCTGGGTGCTGCTGCAGTTTCTCCTGAGCACAGATGGAGTTTGCTAGTGAAGTGCCAGCAGAAGACTCCCTACAGGGTCTGCACTGCAGAGCTACTTTCGGAAAGGGAGTACTGAGGGAATGGGACACACATGCTTGGAAAAATGTAGTAGGAAAAGTTCTGCTTAGAAACTTTTTTTTTCTGATAACCCTTCAAAGCTTCAGATAACCCTTTAAAAGATGGAGGAGCATGGAGGTTTCCTGAGTTACCATTATTTCATGGAGTTGTACATGGACTCTGATGGGCTCAGAAAGCTAAAGGCTACCATAGCAAGAAGAGATGAGCAGGAGTTAACTGTGTGGACAAACTGGTTAGAAAAAGGTCAGGAAACACATTCAGCCCAAAGGTGAATTATGGAGGCTTGAGAGAGTGACACATCACCTGAGTGGTGGTAGCAGAGCTGCTATGTGCTCCTTTCCTGCCCACACACATGACAAAATATGTTGTTGAAAACCTCTCCTTCTCAACAGTTGCAAAACACTGCTCATGTCTGCTCAGAATGAGTTTAACTTCTTCAGGGACAAAGATCAGAAGACTTGAAGCTTTCCACATGCTTCTGGGGTAGACAAATGCAAGACATTCTGCCCCATCCAGGGTCCCACTGGGACTTCATGGGATGACATGAACTTGCAAGCAGATCATGTCCAGAACTGTGGAGGTGGCACCACTGTCCTCGGTAATCTGCAAACCTCCTCTCCCATCTGAAATCTGGGAGGGAATTGTTTCACCCCTGGAGCAAGGCTGGCAGCTTCTCAGCACCTCCACATTGTAAGATCCTGTGTATTAAGGCATGTTGCTTGGGACTGGCTGCTAATGGGTACCATTAATGTCCTCCCTTTACTCTGTACTGTGCTCCAGTGGTGGGAGAAGAGCTTTAAGCTCCAGAAACAAAAGCCAGCAATTCAAGTGGCTGCTACAGTGGATAGAACATCTCATTTGCTTCCCAAGACACATTCTTACACTCCCTTCCCTGAGTTTGCATCTTGAATCTAGCCATTCCCCTGTGCTCCCCTGGGAACTATGCCACAGCATACAAAAACCTCAGCCCTGTTCTGTCATCTCACTTCCTTTGAGAGCAGCAGGATGTTGTTGCCTGGGGGCTTATTGAAGCCCCGTGCCTTGCAGGGCAAAGCAAGGAGTTTGTGCCACCTGACAGTGGCTTTGCAGGACCACAGCTGTGGGGCACGGGGGGATGGAGCAGATGGGGTGAAGATACCAAGCCAACATCTGGGAGGGAAGAGGTGAGTGGTGATGAAGAACTGGTGGGAGGGTGGTGTGGGATCCTATTGGCTCTCCGCTTATGGGAAACTCCAGTTGATTTAAATCTGCTGGCAGGACTGTTGTCTGCTGGAAAAGCTGCTTTCTGGTCATGCCTGAAAGCCGCAACAACCCACATGTTGCAAACATTTCCAGAAACCAGCTCATTGCCCATTCTCCTGCGGTTTGCATGGCTTGAATGCCCACAGTATGGATAGACGAGGCTGTCAGGAGAGAGAACTCCAGTCTCAGCATGATGCTGGAGCACTCCACAAGGCTGCCCAGCAGCTATTCCTATGGCCAGTGCTGCCCTGACAATCCTCACCACCTGGGCATGGGTTATTTGGTGTGCCCCAGGGCAGGACACTGGCTCATCATCTCTGACCTTTCATTTGCACTGCCCCTGGTATGGGGCTAGAAACTGGAAATTAAACCTTGGTGTCCTGAAGCCAGAAGGCAAAAAGCCATGCCCTTACCCAGAGATAACCTGGTCACCAATACCTTGCTCATGTCAATGCTTACAGTGGCCCAGCATGAGCATTTTTTGGGCTGAATTTGCCAACAAGGTAGTAAATCCACCACCTACCAATTTCTGTGGTGAAAATGGAATAGTTTCCCCTCAATCCTATCCAATCCTCCACAAACACCAGAGGCATCAGAGAGTGCCTGTTCACATGGCCACCACTTGGAGATAGATACCCTCTGGTTTGCCTGTGCAATCATCTCTTGCTCTCCTCAGAGAAAGGTCCCTGCGCTTTCTAGTAGCCACCCATTAGGTTTAAAAGCCATCAGTTGTCCCCATTACTTGATCATTAATGTTAATGTTGTCTTCAGAGGGCTGCAGCAGAGTAGAGAGTTGGAACCAGGGCCTCTTGGTGAGGGCATCTGGTACAGGTGAGTGTAAAAGACTTTCAGAAAGAGCAGGGTCAACCCTCCTGCCTTCTCATAGGCTGGTAAGTACCTGGGCAACAGAGTAAGACAAGGACTTTTCCACCTGGGACAGCACAGATGAAAGGATTCTTTCCACCTTCACCTTCCCTTCTTGGAGACTGGTGAAGAGAAATAGTTATTTTATAGAATGAAAACGTGTCTTACATTAATAGAGGGAGATTATAGCTTAATGTGAGAAGAAGAAAGAAGCTAAATGAGGTTCCAATGCAGTGAGGGAGGATCTTTATTGTTAAGCAGAGTCTTAATAAATAATAGTGTTGTACTTGTCTTTTGGTAACTTTATTCCACTAATGTAAATCTGTTTTTAGTGATGCCATCATTTCAGCCTTACCTCTTGTTCTGAGCTGGATTGGTAGAGCCATCTGCCAGACAGGATAAACTCTTGCACACAACATACTGGGAAATGCCCTGCTCCCTCAGATACTACTCCCAGATACCTAGGGGGGTAGCATTGTGTCCAGCACAGAAACCCCCTTGTATGTCTGGGGTAGAAACACCTCACAGGGACCATAATGGGGAGGAAAAGTTTCTGGCATCCAGTGGGAGATCATAAATTTGACAGAGTGAAGTCCTGGTGGGAATGGAAATGCAACCAAAGAGGAAAGCTCTTGATAATGCTCTCAATGTATGCGGTTGGAGACACTGTCCCTTTCATACAGGCTCTCCAAACAGTTGCAAAAGCACTCTTATCAGAGAAAAAGAAACCCAACACAACAACAAAAAAAGTAATATATGTTTTGTTTCTGCAATCACCAAAACAGGATGGAAGCTGGCAGCTTTCCTCCTACATCCCATTAGTGCCCGTGTCCCTTTGCTGCTCCCGAGAGGCTGGACACAAACTCTGGGAGCCACTCTCTGGCCAGCTGAGCTGCACTGCTCTGAAATGAGCTTTAATTAACAGAAAGTGGCAACTGTTCTGCTCAGCACAGCAATCTCAGACTTCAATTGCTGATTGAGGCAAGAGCCATTTCTCACCAGGTAGAGGAAATAAGGCTTGCATCAGAACATAAAAGATTGTTTTAATTAAACCTGGTATTTCTAAGCCTGCTGCTGGCTTCAGCCAAACGAAGGAGGCAGCTGGAGTTGGTCAGAAAATTCCCAGAAAAAAAGGCACTTTTTTTACTTTGTAGACTAGAAATGGAGCACAATAGAGATGAAATAAGGCTTTTCTTTTGTTCGAAGTTGTATTTTCCTCTTGGTCATGTGGACTGGAGGCATCAGGTTGGACATCACAAAAGTGCAGCTACCTGTGGGGTGTTGAACAGGAGGAAGACTTCTCTTCTACATGTAGCTCCAGGGGCTGTGCTTGCCCCTTGCTCAGTACTGACTGCAGCATGGGATGGCCCAATGAGACCGAATTCCAGCACTACCCATCACTCTATCTCGCCTATTCACCATGGCCCTTCTCTCCCTCCTTCAGCTCACCCCTAGGTCTGCAGTGGCCTTTTCAGGAAGACTGGTATCCAGATGAATTTCTATCTCAGTGTTATGAAAGTCTTGAAGGGCTCTACACTCAAATATGAGGCTTTTTTTTTTTTTTTCTCAACAGACCCATGTTGAGCCTGTGTTTCTCCCCGCCAGCATCAAAGTCCATTTTTTGGGGGGTAGCTTTAGCTTATTTAGTCTTGTAGCACAGGAGCAAAACCGAGTGGACAACAAGCCCCAAGCTCATCAAATTCAGTGAGAAGGTTGTGGCAGTGAGCCCAGCCTCAGCTCTCAGCTGCATTTTCTATATTTGTCATGATTTTGAACTCCTCATCTGGAGGAGTAAACCTCCTAAGCTATACCCCGCGTGCACACTCAGACCAGGCACAGTTTATGCTGATTATTGAGCACCATCTCCAGTGTCCAGCAACCAGCTATCTGGGCAGAAGCAACAACCTAGGCAAAAGCACATTTTTAAGTGCATGTCATCTCTGGGTTTTTTCTGATGAACAAGGTAGAAATTAGAGCTCCCAGAAAGCATGTCTGACCCAGGAATAAAGCTGGATTTAGATTTAGGCTTCACGAAGCTGTCAGACAAGGGACCACCAGAGACAAATAAACTCAGATACACCCAGTGTGACAGCATAAACATCCTAGATGGGGACCCATGTGGTGGACCTGATGTACATACATACAATTCTGTAGCCACAGGGCATCTTCCACCCATGCACCCAAGCAGGGTGAAGAACATCTCCAGATGGGTTTGCTGATATGATGCTCTATGCCAAATGCAGCCCCTTTTCTCCATTTGTTTTGCTAGTTTTTTTGACCAGCCAAGGAGATGGTTCTTCAGGAGTCCCATGCTGGCCGTGCCTGCACATGGCCTAGTGATGTGACCAGGACACCAGACTGCACTTGGGAAAATGGAGTCCTTCTGAGCAATTTGGAGGTGCTTAGTGGCTGCAGCACCTCCCAGACTATGTCTAGGAGCCAGAGGAAAGGCTGAACCATGGCAGTGGGAGTGTGGGATGTTCAGCAGCACCATTGGGCCATAGCATCCAAAATTGAAATTTTCCAGCTTTTTTTTTTTTTGCAACTCATTGATATTAAATCCTCACTTTCTTGCCTAAAATAAACACAATAAAAATATGTCTGCATCCACAGACAGAAATACACTTACACACCACATATCTGAAGTTTCAAACATCATGTTTGCCCAGAATGCTGCTTCAGCAAAACCAAAACTATTTGCAGAACAGAGTCAGTCACAAAAAAAAAACAAAAAACAACACAAAAACCCCAAACCCAACAACTTTCCTAGCTCAGAAATTTTTGGGGGCAAAAGCAACAATAGCTATTAAAGTGAAATGGTCTGCCAAGGTATTTCAAACCAGAGAGCTGCAGATGAATCCAAATGGGCCCATCTCAACATTGGAATAAATTTAGAGAAGCAATAAATTGAGACTAACATGAAACTATTTGAAATGATCAAATCTATTTGCATCTGTTGCCTTCCTTCCACTCTGGAACTACCAGCTTGTAAGAAGATAAAAGCTGTCATATTTTTGTCTTGGTGCAAAACAGGAAATAGTCCTGAAATCTCAAATATTTCCATGGATCAGAACTTTTTACAAAATCTTATTTATTTACATTATCTCACAGTGCTTCTGAAACATGTCCTGACAATGTGTGATCTAAAATAACTTGGCCCGACTGAGCAATGGAACCAAGATGTTATTGTGGTGCATCGAGGTTTGTCAGCTGTCTGGGTCCCACCAGTGACTGCATTCAGTTGGTTCAAACTGCATATACAAATCTTAATTAACTAGCAATTAGGAATGGCAGATTGTCAGATACCAAAGCCTGTCAGTGAGAGATGTAGACTGTCCACATACTTCCATACTGTTAGTCCTTAAGCAGGTCATCGTTAAAGCCTTTGTAATAGCGATCCATCACTAAGCTGAGGGCTTTAGAAACATCCAGAACAATTTCAAGGAGTGTAAAATTGATAGTAATGTGTTAGAGAAGGTGTGGCTCAGACTGCCCTGTGTAGGGAGGTGAAGGGGAACATAGGGCAGTGGGTTGTTATCTCTCTCCACAGGTCAGGTCTGCATTTGTGGCTATCCTGCTAGATGCTTCTGGGTTGTCCTGGGGACAGCAAGGAGACATCCCAGCTTGCAGAGGCAGGAGTCTGCCTCTCTGGAGGTCTCATTAACTCACATCAGAGCCCACTTCCATCTGTGCTGCTGCTGGAACTATCTCAATCCATGCCGACAGAGGGATTTGGCTGAAACCACTTTGGATAACCCTGTCTTGAGCCCGTGGGTCTTCATTTTGATGTGTACACCAGGACAAGGCACTGGGCAGCTGAGTCAGGGCTGTGGTGGTACAAGAGGTTGGTGGGTACCAACAAAGCAGGACACATTTCCCTCTGCAGCCTCTCTGCCCCACACAAGGAAACACTCCCCTGCGCTGCTGCAGGCACTGCCCGTATTCAGCTGTTTTGCAGCTGGGACTGGTTTAATGTCTCCACCATTTCCAACATCCCAGTATGTGTAGGAGGCACTGGGCTGAGGAGATGGGACAACATGACAGCCAGGGCCTGGATACCCCTGGGAAAGTCACATCTGCTGCAAGCCCCCTCCAAGAGTTTTTCTCTCTAAACTTGTGGTATACATCCTGTGTCCTGCTGCTGTCATTAGTCAGCCTAGATGGATTAAAAAAATTTTTTTTTCCCACACAGCTTGAAAAAACACAGTTAAAAATGATTATTCTGCGGACTGCTACCATTTCTTAGTGCATCTCCCAGCAGAGATGCAGACTTCTGGTGAATTAAAGCCCAATGACCATTGCGTTGGTCCCTCCTGGGAACCTCACAAGCTGTACATGCATCCCCCAGCAGGACAATGTGATGAAAAATACTGAGATACATTTCCCCATGGAATGTTCAAAGTGCCATGCAGGAGCAAGACCACAGCTTTGAGCTAAATGACAAGAATGGCTGTCCATGTTCACACGTGCTTAAAGCCTTCACCATCAAAATAGGTCTAGAAGTAATGGTGAGAACCAGACAGGGAATATTAGAGACCCCCATAGGGATATTATTGTGTTGCTGTGATTGTAATATCCTTAGGCAGGAGATAACCCTTCTCCACAGATAAAAACAGGAACCCAACATGAAAAATGCAGTCATTATCCAACTAGACACAGTTTCCTCAGCACTGGGAAGCTCTGAGTGGAGGTAAATGCACACTGGCTTGAAATTTCAGTCTGCTCCAACTTCCTCCTGGTTATGCATAGAGAAAGAAAAAGATTTACTTTTTTCTGAAGAAGCTTAAAGCTCTTTACATATCACTAGGTGCCTGGTGCAGCATGCTGACCAGGTCTACGCATTTCATCTCATTTCATCTCATTTCGTTAGAGCTTTAATCACGTTAATGACAGTCATAACATTTCAGGATGACTTTAGATCAGCAGCTGAACTCTGAGCATTTTACTGCAAAGGAAAGGATGCCAGAAGTTAGATACCACTCTCAGGTGTCCTGGCATCCCCTCTGCTCTACATCAGCATGTTAAGAACATCTCCTGCAGAGGTGGAGATGTGGCACCCACTGAAAATCATCCTCCCAGTTCCTTCCTGCCACAATTTCTGCTCCAGCTCTGCTCATCAAGGAGGACCTTATAGAAGGCTTCTTTAGGGGTTTATGCCTTGAGCAAGACCTACAAAAATAAAGATAGCTCAATCCAGAGCAGTAGGAGGTGGAGGGGAGATGAGAAAAGTCTCCAGCTATCTAAAAAGTATTGGAATACACAGAGCACACCTCCACTAGGCACAGACAAAACCAATCACTGGCACTCAGCAGGGAAGGTTTAACTAAGACATTAGGGGACATTTTCCAATGATACGGGCAGTGTAGCACAGGAATCAGTTGCTGGGAGGAGGTAGGAGCTCTCATCAGCTGCTTTAAAGAAACAGCCCTGTGCCCAACCAGGCGGTGCTGGGCTCAGCTTGGGGAAGGAGCAAAGGATTGCTGGCTGCTTCTGATCACTCCCAGCATGATGACCTCCACAAAGCAATACATGCCCGAAATGTGCAGCGGAGAGGAGACAGTCCCGTTAGCCCTGCCTTGCTACCCACTGCTCAGAGCAGGCAGGGAGCAAGTGATGTTGTGTCTGCAGTGGCATGCTACTGGTCCTGCTAATCACACAGAAATAATCAAGCCCAGGGAATCAAATACATTAGCTGCTAATTACAGGCACTGCCAACCCTGCAAGCTCTCTATGTCCCCGTCACCAAGCTCAGCTCAAAGGCAAGGAGCCCGACACTGTGAAGAGGACGTGACATCCCTATGTGTGATGTGCCAGCTTTGGCACCCCATTGCTAAGACCATCTTCTTCCTCACTTTAGGGCACTTGCAGTTTCCTGGACCATGCACAATGTACTAGTTGAAGGCTGTGCTAATATTGCTGAAATGGCCTCCCCCTTGGCTCCTTCCACGACTTTAGGCAACTTTCTTGGTACTCCTTTTTAGAGTGGACAGTGCTTGGCCAGAGTCTGGTACAGGGCAAAGGGGAGGCTGAGAGCCAGAGTTATAGTTCTTTGATCTGAAACAGCATCATGTGTCCAAGTGGTGCAAATGTGTGAAATGCCTGAATCCCGTGGGTATCTATTTTCTGCCTGCCCATTTCAGCTCAGCTCATCATCACAGGAATCAGCACTGCAGCAGATGTGGAGAAATCACAAAATGACAGGACGGTCTTTAGCACAACTGGAAGCTCTGTTGAGACATGATGAAATACTGGAAATGAGACCTCTGAGCTGCACCAAATACTTACTGAAATGTAAAGAGCCCTCTGTAAGAAGCAGCAAATCTTTGTTAATTTTTTTCCTGTGGTCTCAGCTCCAGAACAGCACCAGAGCAGATACCCATTTCAAACCTGAGCATTCTCTCAGCAAAAGAGAGGCTAACCTGACACACCAAACTAACTGGGCACCTAAAACTGGAACATGAAATTGTACATCAAAGCTTTTGTGCCTGAGTGTCGCATCACTGCAACCAGATGCCCATCTCCAGGGTGGCCACTAACCCCAACTCACAGTTCGTAATCACCATCTAGATCTTATTTCAATTAACACACCTCAAATCAATTATTTAATTGCCCAATATTAATCTCTTTATGGATTGCTAATTACTATTATCTTATTTGCATTTGCACTTAATAGATGCCCAGACAGCATCATGCTCATTCTGCCATGCTAGTTGCCAGGCCTTTTACTGTGCTGTGGCTGCATATCTCATTTTCTAAGTGAATGTTATTCCTTTCATTAACTTGGCTTTACAGATAAGGCTTTGAGCATGGAATAAATTAACTCATTAGCCTCAAATAATCCAGTGGCCAAAACAGGCTGCATTTTATAGCCTGTTTTCCAGCCCATACTGTCCTAGCAGCAACTGGGTAGGACATTTTCTCAGTGACTGCCCTGTGGATCTCCCCACATGTGCACCAGCTTTAGCCCTCATGAAAAGTGTCAGCAAGTTTAGATTTAAAGTTGGCTCCACATTTCTTCAGCAAAATCTTTCTGATTTAAAACCAAAACATCTTCACCAGAAACAAAAAAAAACCCACAAAAAACCCAAAACAAACCAAGAAACAAATGGAAACAAAATACTATGGTTCATGTCAGGTGAAAGGGGGGGCTACCTGCAGTATGGTCATGAGTTGCAAGAAGGAATTTCTGAGCACCAACAGCCCCTGTTTGTGTGCAAGATGTGAGGTCAGACCCATTGCCTCTGATGTGTTTTATCCCTTCCTGCAGGTAACACATCCCAACGTGCCAGGGGAGCTCTCCTGCCTGAGGCAGTTTCCCAAGACCTTTGTATGTTTCTTGCCAATGAAGCCCCACAGACCTCCACAGCATTTCTCCTCTTTTACATTCAGCTCCAAAGCAGGCTGTTTGCTTGCAGGCTGGAAAGGGCAGGAACTCAGCCCATAGCCAGCCAGCTCGCAGTCTGACCCCCAGCCAGGGCTCCATACCAATTGCTCTGCACAGGCTTTTATGGCTCTTTCAGCTGCACTCAGCTTTGATTGTGCCTGATCAAAATGCACAGGGCCAGCTTTGATAATCACTGATGATCAGGAGCTTTTAGGAGGCAAGTGACGGGGCCAGTGCTAGCTTGATGGATTGGGTCATTAGGAGCAGCTGTTTCCCTTCCTGACTTGCTTTTTAAAGGGAAGTGTTGTCTGTTGTCTCCTTGCTCCTTGGGGAAGTTGTATGAGGGTGTTTTAGGGGTCCTTGGCTATTGCACCCTCTTAAAAGCATAAGGATATTGGTGGGTATGAGGAGGGAGATCAGCATAGTCCTGCTGTGTCCTGGCTGGCATGCACAGCAGTGCATTTGAATAGTAATTTCTGCGTAAATCAGCTGCTGCTCCTGCTGGTACTTGCATAGCTCTCCTGACTGTGAGCAGAACATCTTTATCATCACAGCCCCCCATGGCACAGACAGAAGTGCAGGCAGGGAGAAGAGTTGCAGAGGCATAGAGTCAGTTTCTACAGCAGTGTTCACTCTCCCCAATTCTGCATGCTTAGACTGGGTAGGTTGGAGGTGGGAAGGGCTCCTCTGTAGTACCAAACTGTGAGCAACACCTGGGTGTTAGAGAGTGTGGGGCTGCCTGTCTTGCTGCAGCCCCCAACCTGCTTGGTGCAGCCTTGGTGGAATGTCATGCCAGATCACCTGCCATCCTCAGGGAAGAGCTGTGGTGTTCCAGATGACACTTTAGCCCCTCTGGGACATAGAAGTCACTGTAATTACTATCTATCAATGCAAAAGTGTATAAACACTATGGTTGTAAATACCCCCTTGTCCTGGAGGAACCAAGGTGCTGCCAGCAATTAATGCATTTGTTATAAACTCCGGTGTTTCCAGCTCATCTTGCACTACTTTTCCCTCACCTCCTTAGGATCTCCAAGCTGTGGCCTGGGAAGCTCACATGCTCCTGAAGAGTGATACAGCACCAGTATTGCTGCCAGCACAACTGTTCCAACCTTGCAGGGGCTCTTCAGCAGAGCCAGCAGCACTCTTATGGCTAAGAGCTTTGTCTTGTGCCAGGAGCTGCTGGGGAGGAGGGAAGCAGCCTTTGTGCCTTCAGCATCAGTGGCCTTTCCAGAGCATGTTCCCACACCACAGATAGAGCGAGGGAACTGCTGCAGCTGAACCAGGGAAACGATTGTGCAAACCAGCCTCCAGATGCTGTCAGGCTGCAAAACCCCAAGGATAAGCCAGGCAAGGAAAAGTGAAGCTGTATTTAGAGGAACCCATCAGAGACTGGATGTTATGACAGCTCACTCTGCCTCTAGAGACTTGGCAGGTACTGGCTAGAGGCGAGATGAACTGCTTTATACAGGCACAGTCAGTATTTCTGCCGTGGTATGGCTGAATGCCTCCTTGGAACTGTTCATCCTTAGATGTCCCACTGGTCTCTGGGGATGGGTATGCAGATGAGATTAATTGTAGGTGCTAAGTACCGTCCTCCCCGAGGACATCTTCTTCACCTGCTCTTGCTCTGCTGAGACACCATCAGTTTAGGAAATAATTACAAATGTGAGTTTGAAAAAAAAAAATTCATCTTGTTCAATAAAAAATAAAAGATGAGGGGAGGGATGAGCAAAAATTTGCCAGAGCCATACATTAAAAACAAATTATGCTCATCAGGCAGGTGAGCCAAGGCCTGCCAGGCAATTGGAAAGGCAATGTGCAGGCAGTAATTGAAAAAAGTGAGACACAAGTGAACCGCTTACATGCTGGCATAGTAACTACATGCATACGAGTGCAGTCACCAAGTTAACAACTGGCAGCAGTGTCCAGAGCAGGGATGGAGCTGCCTTGTGCTGTGTTCTGGGTCTTCACCCCCCCAGTCACTGGTCTGAGGTCTGGGACTGGGACAGCATCTCACCTGTGATTCCTCGTGATGCTTCTCTCTTGCCTTGATGAACATCTGATTGCCCCCAGGGTTTGTTGAGTTAGTGCAAGTTAGTGCCAGGGCTCCCTTTATAGCCCAAATTATGGGTTATGGCAGAGTGAGTGTTAAACACCTGCTGCAGGAGGGATGCTGTTGTCCCTTTGCAATCAGATGCTTCTCTTTCCACCTTCTGCCTTTGGGAAAGCCCTGACATCGTGTTCTGCCTCTTCTGACACCCCTGCTGGCTTCAGCCTCAGGCAATGCCCAGGAGAGACCTTGTCCCCAGGGAAAGCCACTGAGTTGTCCCTAGGCACCTGGCAGCTGGGGGAAGCTTTGGCCAAGGCTTTCCCTAAGGCAGCCAGTTCTAGGCAGCAGCTGAACTGGATGTGTGCAAGTGCCCAGCTCCTTTCCTGGGCTGTCATGGATGGGAGGCACACTTCCTCAGAGATTTCTTTACCATGTGAGCTCATGAAGTGTGAGGGGACATTTTTCATGCCCTGAGGTCTCTCTCTGCAAAGGCAGCAGACCATCTTGTCTGCTGCAGGGAGGACAAGGTTCTTGCTGTGGAGTTCAGCCAGTGCTGGCTACTATGCCTGCCTGTTCCTGGGGGACGGTTGAGGATTCAGGGGAGCCCTTTGGTCTCTTTTCTTTGACCCTCCTTCTGTTTTTGATCCTCTCTTCACCTCCTATCTCCAGGCAGCCTTGAGAAACAAGGAAGGGGTCGGCATAGAGTGGAGCCTAGGAATGTTTTTCATCTTACTGCTTCAGTTGGGTCATGTCTACATATTGGAAATCAGCATACTGTCAAGCCCTGAGTTTACACCAGTGAGTGTGGATGCTAAAATACTACTGCATGGAATATTCCTTCCTGTAGGATCACAAAGATTCTCACCAGCTGTGACCTTGTTGGCAGCTGTTTGTAAAACAGTAGAAAGATGTTTTGACTATGG
>JANHGL010023532.1:0-64437 GCA_024611195.1 Ceyx melanurus | reverse complement strand
GCTCTCTCAGCCTCTCCTCAGCAGGGAGATCTCCACTCCCTGCAGCATCTTGGTGCCCTGCACTGGACTCTCTCCAGCAAATCTCTGTCTTTTCTGAACTGGGGTGCCCAAAATCGGACACATTATTCCACCATCCTGATCACTCACGCAAGTCAGATTCTTCAGGGAATCTTTCAGTCTGTGTCACATTGCTGTGGCACTGGTGCTATTATGCAGTTTGAATACAAAATGTGAGCTAAACCACCTTTTTCTACTTTTAAAGACAGATTGAAGAAAAACAAAACCACAAACCATACAAAAAAACCCAAACCGAAACAAAACCCACACAGCAACAAACAAACCAGACAACAAAAACCTACAACCCACTAACCAACAAACAAATGCATAAAAGAAAACCAAACAAAATGGAAGAGAAAAACTGGAAAGAACTCCTTTTCTAAATGTCTACCATGATTTAAGTGAACAGCATGGGGTTTCTTTCTAAATACCACGGTTTTTTTTTCTAAAATTTCTGTATAATAAATGCTCTGAAATAATGTGCCACAGCACATACATAATAAAGGCCAGTACTGTGTTTTCAAGGCAATTTCTTGTGTTTTTAAAACAATTTATTTTTCTCAGCTTGAACTTCAAGTGGGAGAGAAACTTCTACATGCAATAAATCCGGGCAAAGATTGCCTCCTGGTATGTGTATAGCTCTTAGCAAGATCAAGTGCTCCTGAAAGTGTTGATTTAAGGAATGTTTTTTTCATGAAAGAAAAGAACAGAACACTGTTGAGACATCAACAAATAACCTTAGTTGTCCTTTGCAATCACACTGCAGGATGATCATGAAAATATTTCAATGTGAAATGTTGGGAAAGTCATGATACACCATTGCCATTTTCTGTGATGCACAAGGTGTTCTGGAGGTGCTGCTGCTTTTTGGGGAGCCTTGGCTCTAATCCCCACCTAGCCCAAGATCTTTGCTTCAAAGGGAATAATTCAAATTTCCCAGCAATTTAGTCAGGGCAGCCCGGGGCTTCTGAGAAGTGGTGGCAGTTCATCCAAACCTTCAGCAATGCACAGGGAGAGGAGGTCTATAGCAGTGCCATTTTCTAGCACCTAATGTGGGTGTTGGAGAAGGGCTCTGGGAGGTGTCCTGGAGCCAGCTGTGGGCTTCAGGGGACCACGAGGGAAGGTCTGCAGAAGTGTCTGCATTCTCCTTTGCTTACAGGCCAGATGTGTGTTGAATCACCCAGGTTTCCACACTGAGAAGAAACTGGAGTTGGTCCTGCTGTGAGGACAGTTTTGTGAAATGTTTTGTGGCTTCCTGCAAAATTTCTGCTTGTATCTTCAGCAAAATCTTACCTTCTTGTATCTTCAGCAAATCTGAAAGCAGTGGCTGAGAGATGTCCAACATGGTTTCCATTTGATCGTGTTCAGTGAAAAAGAAGCATTTGATACAAAACAAGACAAAGACAGAGTTTAGAAGCATGAAGACCAATTTCTAAAATATTAGGGTTTTTCAAATTACTTTTCAATTATTTTTATTGAACTAAAACATGGCTTTTGCAGCAAATTCCACTTCACCATGTTAAAAGTTTAATTATCTGGTTTTTTCTCTTAAGTGCATAGCTCTGAAGGCAGTGATGGAACCTTTCCGAGTCATATTTCTGCATCTGGAAGTATGAGCTGACGTACTCTGCTATCTCTCAGCTGCCAGTCTGTGACCTCTGAACATTTTGGCAAGTGTCCCATTTTCTTATTATGTCTAAGCACTAACCATTAACTCAGTTCTGAGTAATGAACAGTGTAGTTGACACATTCTGGAGCTGGTGAAAAACCTTAGAGCCACAACTGCCTCTAAAGCACTGCAGAGGACCTTATGTGTCTGGCAGAGAGACTTGACCCTGCATCCTAAGAGAGGTATGTCAGAAATGTGACTTCTTAAAGGAGCTTGAAGTGAGACTATTGAAAAAAAACCCAAACAAAACCCAAACCAAACCAATTGTTGTGCTTTCCTCTAGAATTGTTTTGCGTTGAACTAAATGCAACTGTGGCAACAATCTGTCAAGCTAAGCCCTCAAAGAAAACTGGGCCACCTCTACCAAAGATGCCAGGTATTCCTTTCCTGGAAGGCAAATGCATAATGACTTTTTCACCAAGAGCAAGTGAGCCTTTCATCAGGTGCTCTTCGAACTCCAAGGAACCCTAGAAGGCTTCTAGCTAAAACCAAATAAAGATAGAACTCAGTGGGAGAAGGGAACATATGCCAGCATTCAAACATATTATCTGAAATGTTTTCTCAGTCTCTCAGTAGATTTAGTGGACATTCTGCAAATTAAATAACTTGTGATGATTTATTGTTGAAATAAATCTTATGAAGTGATATAAAAGTATGTTTCTTAAAATTAATGCTGACTGCTTTGTCTGTTGCTCCCAGGAGTACCTCATATCAGTTATATAATAAAAATTCCAAGAAATATGACTTATTGCTTTCAGTGAAATGGACCCCAAATGGAGTGTTTGTAGGAATAGGTGCCAAGGAAATGTTTAGTATCTGCATGCATACATTTATATCTGTGAGTATGGAAGTACTGCACCTTATATCAGAACTGCTCAAAGCAGAAACAATCGCTTATCTCAATGGGCCAAAAATCCAATATTTCTGTGATGTTTTCTATTTTGTCCACAAGGGGGGGTATTTAAGCCTTTATTTAAAAAATTTGTTTAATTAAAATTGTTGAGAACTACTAGAGCATAATTCTGAGCCCTTAATTAGGAGCATTGGTAGCTGCACCACTTCCTGAGCTCCTCAGCTTGCTCCAAGTGGTTGAGTCACCATCTCTGAATGTGATTAAGAATCGTTTGGACATGGTGCCTGGTGACATGGTTTAGTGATGGGTTGTTAGGGTAGTAGGGTTAGGTTATGGTTGGACTCAATGATCTTGAAGGTCTTTTCCAACCTAAGCAATTATGTGATTCTGTAATTAGCCATACCTCTGGTTTATCCTTAAGGTCATCCAATAAATATACATGCCTAGATCTGCAGGATGATTTAACATTGGTATTAAAGCACAATCATCCTGTATGCAGTTATCTAGGACAAGGTGACAACAGTTATTTATCTTAGACTGTCTTTTGCGCATCAGAGATGTGGCTTGTGAAATGCATGGCATACTTGATAAAAGAAAATTGCAATGGCAGGGGCTTGGACACAATGCAGACATGTGCAGGATGACAGGAGTTGGTAACTTCAGTGCAATCTGTAACTAGCCTAGCTACATCCCAGTAAACTGAAATGCACACATACACTGCACCACTGTGCTTCTGAATGCAGCATTGGAGTAGTTTTAGTTCATGTTGCTTCTTGGGATGTCTCATTATTAAGTAAGCCTTCATTAAAAGGGCTCCATTTCTAATTTTACCAAGAAACGAGTAAGGGAGCCATGCTACTGTATGGCAAACAAGTTACTCAGAATAAAAGCAAAAGTCCTGTTAGGAATAGCACTAGAATGATCAGTTAAGGATGAAGGGCTCTGTGTCACCATGAGGAGGTATTTCCAGTGCATGTAATTGGAAAAAATGATACTTGAAATTGCATGTTTGAGTGTAGAGGCTGCCCTCCCTCCCGCCTTCAGAAATGTATTTTCTGGTGCTCGATGAAGCATTGCTAGCTGTGCAATTAATCAGATGCTCCCAATGGAAAAGGCACCAGGAATCTTCTGATTAATGGATCCGCTGTCTTACTGTGGTCTGTACAAAAAGGCTTCTGAGAACAGATATTGCTCCCAAAAGCAACTACAGAATCCTGCTTGCTTCTTTTCTATTCAGGCATCAGATACTGGAGTATTTTGAACTCTTTCAAAATGGTGTTTCAGATAAATTACTACCCCTTAGCACAGACGGCATGGCATTTGACTTTTGACCTAACTAGGGATATAAGGTTTGTTTGATTTACTTTCAGAGTGGTCCATATGATGCCATTCTACAGAATCACAGAATTGCCTAGACTGGAAAAAAACCTTTAAGGTCATCAAGTCCAATCATTAACACTGTCAAGTCCCTGACTAAACCATCCCCCTAAGCACTATGTCTACATGACTCTTGCATACCTCCAGGGACGGGGATTCCACCACTGCCCTGAGCAAGGTGTTCAATGCCTGATAACCCTTTCAGTAAAGAAATTATTAATATCCAATATAAACTTCCCTTGGTGCAACTTGAGGCTGTGTCTTCTTGTCACTTGTTACTTGGGAGAAGCCACCAGCACCCACCTCTCTACAGCTGTCAGGTAGTTGTAGAGAGTGATAAGATCTCCCCTCAGCCTTTTCTCCAAGCTAAACAACCCCAATTCTCTCAGATGCTTCTTCTAAGACGTGTGCTCCAGACCCTTTGCCAGCTTTGTTGCCCTTCTTTGGACATGCTCCAGAACCTCAGTGTCCTTTTACTAATGGGCCCCAAAACTGTACTCAGTACTTAAGATGAGGTCTCATCAGTGCCAAGTAGAGGGATAAAATCACCTCTCTGGTCCTCCTGCCACACTACTCCTAGTGGAGGCCAGGATGCCATTGGCCTTCTTGGTCACCTGGGCACACTGCTGGCTCATGGTCATCCAGCTGTCATTTAACACCCCGAGGTTGCTCTCTGCTGAGCAGCTTTCCAGCCACTGCCCACCTAAGCTGCAGTGCTGCCAAGGGTTGCTGCTTAATACGAATCCTGAATCTAATTATTTGGACATTACCTGATCTCCTTCTGGGAAGATGTGGACATTTGAATAGGAAAAGCAGTATCAATTAGGAATAGAGCATGCACTGATATACGAAGTGACTGAGAAGGAATTGAAGAGTAATCAGGAGGTGGCAGAAGGATCATGTGAGTGCTGAAATAACAGTGAATGTGTAACCTCAGTAACTCACACGTAGGAGGACTAAGGGTACTCATAAAGAAGTATAGTAAGAAGCTTATAAAATCTCTGGTGTTTAATTGCTTAAAGCAAGGAAGTCTCTAAAGGATGCAAGAAAAGGTCACTGCCGACAACTTGGGAGGATTTAATTTTTCACAACAACCAATCCAAACTAACAAAGATCTGCTTTGTATTCAGCTCAAGTATGTAATTCAGGAACACTGAAACCTTCAGGCGTGTCTCTGCTCTTGGCAATCCCTGTTACTTGGCCTTAGGTGCCCACAGCTCGCACGTTGCCTAGCCTGCAAGTCCAGTGGAGCTGTTGAATGAGCATTGCACCATGTGAGCCCCGGGTAGCATCTCAGCTTCGTTAGTGTGCTTTGATGTTCCTACCAACATGCACTGACCTGACCTAGCACACGGCCTGTGGTACACTCTGGAGAATTATGAAGGTACAGGAGAGACGAGGAACTCTGCTCTTGCTTTCTACTCTCATAATCAATTTTATGTTGACGTTGGCAGTACGGTTGAACTTGTTTGGCTCTCTCTGGAAGGCAATACTCTGGGGAAATTTGGAGCTGTGAGCAATGATTCTAAGTAGGGGTCATAAGAGCTGTGGGAACAGCACAGGCAGAGCAGCAGGATGGGCGTGAAGCTCTCACACTTGCTCTAAGCATGGCTTGGGATAACAAGGACTATGTCATCATAGACTTGTGAATAACCACACCTTGCAATCCACATGGAAAGTGAGGTATATTAAAGCTTATCTCAATCTTATGCCTCTAGGCATTAACACTACCTCTTCAAGTTTGCTGATGTCATATCTTTATGAGTTTTTATCTTAACTGGAGCGGATGTGGATAACCACAAATACTTTCAAAGTGGAAGCTGTTCATGGAAGTGGGGGATTTCCAGTGGTTTTCAGACTCCTGAAACACAGATTCTGTCTGTAGTGTGGCAGAAATAAAAGATGTTTGTCTTGTGCAGTCTCATTACAGCATCTGTTTCCACATCTTCCTGTACTCAACTGCCTTAATAAATAAGAAAATTATACTATGTCTGGTTTACAGAAGAAATTGAGGGATGGCACAGATGTGACTTCCTACTCATTATGACAAGAAGGTTGTTTTTGGGACCTAGCCACTATGTTTTTCTTGTGAAATCATAAAAAAAGGGCAATGAGGGGCATGGGGAGAAAGAACTGTTTAAAGGCTGTGAAATACTTTATAAATAAAATTAATCAGACTTTAGCATTCCAGACATCCGATTGTGCTGCTTTTTGAGATGATAAATTACCCCCATAGGTAAATCTGCATGTAGCTATATCATTCCTATGTGCAATCAATACGTAAGCTTTTGCCTGAGTAGTCAGTAGTTTGTTCAAGACAGTTTGCAAATAGGGTATTTTTGGTTAACTGTTAGAAAAAGTCTCAGACATTTTCTTCTAGCCTGTTGTATTGCACAGTTTAATGCCTTTGAAGATGTGTGTGCCTGAGCAGACTGAATGTGCTTGGTTTGCTTCTCAGTAGGAACACCTACAGAGGCAGTGAGTATTTTGTTCAAGATAAAAGGTGCCTCATACACGAGAACTCCAGCATGACTAGATGGTGTTTTGAGCCCTCTGACAATTTGTCAGTCCTATTTCTTACAAAGCAAGCTGAACCTCTTGCTCTGTTTAGTGTTGCAGAGATCAGCTGGGCTCTCAGTAGCAAGCGGCTGTGTGGTGTGGCTTAGAGGAAATATCGCTGAGTTTCTGGGCTGGCTCTGTGCCACAGCACTTGCTGTGTAAACTTGGAGTAACCAGTTCTCACATTCAGGAACACTGAGTTACCAAAGCTGGTCGTGGGTTCTGTGGGCTTCACTCCTGAGCCTGCTGCAGTCCCTGTACCTCCTTCTCCATCTCTGTTGGCAAAATCAACATACACACTTGGCCCAACATCAGTCTGTGAGTTTATTCAGCCTTCATCTTCTCTAGTTTGAAATTCAAACGAGCAGCAACCAGCAGTGTTTCTGCAGGTTTGTCTGATTTTCTTGCTGTGAGTCCGGGGAAAAACTAGTTTTTTCAGGGCAAAAGCAAGAGGCTTTGGCCCAGTCAGAGTGATTGGTAGATATTAATCTGTACGCTTTAATCTTGCACCCCATGGAAGTATCCACAGTGGAGGTTAAATGAAGAAGACAGACACAGTATTTGCAGGAGACATTGGGAGCCATTCCCCTAGCACACACGCATAGGTATCTTATTGGAGAGTCAATATATTTGTAATGACAAAGTGATGCCAGTTTTCAACCAGAATTTCAAACAGGTATCACCCACAGAATATTACAGTGCTGTTTCTCTTTTGACTAATGATGTCTCATCTCTCTCTCGCTGACATAGAGCTGTCTGGCAGCTAGTCTCTTCCATACTGCTTACAGAAGGAATTTCCCTTAGATCCCCAAATTAGTCATGATGTGCTCATGCAAAAAAAAAAAACCAACAACAAAAAAACACAAAACAACCTGTTTCAGGCCTTCAGGAGGATTAAAGCATAAAAGCACATTCTGCTTAACAAATTCTGAGCAAAGTAATTCAAATGTGGGTCTATGAGCCTTTCTTTAGTATTTCTTAATTATGGCTCAGAGTAATGTTGATAGCTAAATAAGCAGCATCTAACAAGCACAGATTACATGGTAACAGAGTCAGTTATTAATCCATACCGTATTCCAGCAATTGTGTGCTACTTTATTAATATAATGAGGCCTTGGACATCACAACCAAACTTCTGATTTATGTTTCACATTCTAAGTCAGGAGCATTAGGATCTTTGAGGCTTTTGTGAATGTTCCCTAACCCATTTTAGGGTGACAAGCTATTGCCCTTTGTTCTGCTACGGGATATTCCTCACTGATTTCCCGACACCAACGAGGATCTGCAATTATTGACAGCGCTGCTCCTAATTAGCCTTCCGCACAGAGGTGATGCTCTGGTGCGTCTGCCTTAGGCAAATTTTTAACCTGAAGAGCAATCGATATCTGTGTTGCCATAGACACGACCGTAAATGTGGACGGTGCCGACCGGTCACCGGAGCGACCACATCCTACTCGCTGTGGCTCCCCGTTCCACCGGCGCTGCGCTGCCCCGGCAGTTGTTTGCCATGTCACATACACGTCGCCTGTGTTCTGCGGTACAGCCCTGTGCCCCGAACAGTCCCCGCAGCGGCGGCCTCCCGAAAGCAGTGACCCGCTCCCGGCCCCGGACCGGCGGCGTCTCGTTGCCAGGCTCCTCGCCGGGCCCCGCTCGCCGCCGCCGCGGGACGCCTGAGGAACCGCTCCCGCCACAGCCCCGCCGGGGCACCGCGCCGCGCGTCCCCGCCGCGGGAGGCTGCCTCACACGGCTCCGCGTTTGCCGTGGGGGGCTCTGAGGTGGAAAACGGTGAGGCCGGGATCCAGTGAACCCCAAGCACGTGCCCTTTTCCGTTGCACCGACATGCAGGCGGCTGTGGGGTTGCCGAGCTCTAAGTCGGTGTCCTCTGCAGAAATCTTGCCCGTGCCTGGGTTGTCAGGCACTCGGGGCCTGAAAGGAGCCAGTGCAAAAGCAGCTGTGGGTATTTCTTGCTGGGGCTTGAGCAGTGACGAGCACCCTCCGCTTTCACCACCTTGCAGTCCGGAGACGGGAAGAGGCTGCCTTGGGCTGCGGTGCCAGCAAAACTGTTTATGCCGAGCCTGGATTTCTCGTGCAGAAAGGAAAGGTGCTAAGAGACCCCGGAGAAGCCCTTCCTCGTGTGCCCGAGCCAGACCATGCTGGTCCATCGGGCCAGCCCTTCCCCAGCCCAGCCTCCATATTCCACCTGACCCGACTCTCAGCTCCATACCACTCTCTCCTCTGTCGCTCACCCCCCTCCCGGTCCTGTTTACTCTCTGCTTTTTCTGCTTTCTGTCTAGAAACACCGCTGCAGTCACAGGCGAAGCCGGGAGAAGACTGTTGTTTAAAAGCAGCACGCTGAAGGATGTTTGTGTTGTCAGAACCTCTCCTGGCATCTGTAAAATCTGAGAAGACAAGCTGGCACAATGGGCAGAGAAAAATAGGACTTAGAGATAGCCCAAGGAGGCCTGAGACTTTTTGTTGGCCGCAGGGCCCATAAATTATCTTGGCAGCCCTGTTTGAGTGTTCAAGGAGCACAGGACTCCCGTCCATCACAGGATCTGGAGGAGAGGCAGTAACAAAGGCACTGCTGTGCAGAAGGGAAATGAGGGGAACCTCTCTGAACCCTCACCCAGCAGGCTTATGAGATGGAGCATTACTTTAATGTGCCATTATATCTACATTTAGAAAAAGGGTCATCACACAGCCTGGGCTGCACTGCTAAACAATTCTGTCAGATAATTGTTCTCAAACCAACCCCCTGCTGAGGGTCTCTGTGGCTTCCATACCACACTGATGCTGTGCTAAGCCTGCATCAGGTACCTCACACAGAAAGGAGGGGAAAAGAAGGTGTAACGTAGCCAGGAGTGGTGATCCAGACAGTTATATCATGGATGAGTGAGATGCTTGAAATAAGGAGTGCTTGAGTATATCAGAAAATCATTCTGTATCTCAGAGTATTCTTTGGTTCATGTAAAGAGCCATATGCCTTCTCAGCAGAGACAAATTCCTAACTTCAGTCAAGTTTGGGTAGTGCCTGAAAAAAAACCCCAGAAATAATTAATTATTTTTTCAAACTGTTTAATGACAGGAGAGAGAACAAACAAAAGCAGATGAAGACCAACTGTGGTGTAGAGTGGGGATGGAGAGTAGGAAGTAGCATAATATTAAACTCAGCTGGATTTGTTTCTTTATTTTACAGTGGAGATTTTTGATTTGTGTTGGTGAAAGGTATGGACATTTTATTAACAATTTAATTAAATTACTTGGGCAGAAGTCCTCAGAGCATCCTTCAGCCCCACCATGCCAGGCAGTGTATCAGCACACAGCACAGAAATGATGCTTACCATGAAGAATTTGTGATTTACATATGGTCGATTGAATGGGATGACTTCACTTCTATATAAACATATAGGATATATTTGCTTAACCTATACTCAATACATATCTTATATATGTATACGTCTAATAATCTTAGCAGAATTTAAATCTACTTTAATCTTAGGTGAATTTAAAATGCAGATTTTTAATCTCCAATTTTTCAATCATCTGAGACTCTGAAATTAGTACTATAAGACTGTATTTAACCAAGGAAATATTTCTTTTGGTGTCGGAATTAAGAGGGTTTAGTAACACAGACGAGAATCTCCTTGCAAGGAAAAGGGCTTCCACAGACCCTCCTTCCATCAAGACTTCTGAGTGACAGCCCATTGCTCAGCTGAACCTGAAGAAACTCCCTTAGCACCTTTGGGGAGGGAGGCTCTGCCTGTGCTTTGATACTATGGACTGAGGCTTTTACTGTGTGCTGCAGAACTCTCTTGCCTTTGTCAGAAAGCTTCAAGTCTTCTGGTTTGGAGAGAGCCTTCCCACAGCAAATCTGTGCTCACCGTGTGCTCCACGGCCAGCCTGGAACAAAGCAGCAGATGTGAGAACTTTTCCAGTTGGCGTAATGAAGTGTTAGCTGCAAAATGGAGTTTTGGTGATTTAAATTGCCCCTTGTGCATCAGGCTGTGAAAGAGGTTTAAAATAAATCACAAGTAAGTTACAAATACTGTGTTTTTTGGAATTACCAGCTCTAACGAGTCCACTGGCAATAGAAAGTGAAGTCTTAGGCAAAATGGGGCCCGACGTCTCTCATTAATGTTACCAGTGTTTCTAGATGGAATTACAGTTGTGTGATGTAGCACTGAGGCCATAGGAAAAGCTGAGAAGACACTTTCAAGTTTTAAAACTTGCAGAATTTTTTCATCAGGTTCAAGTTGAAGTCTATCCTACAACTTCTGCAAGAGGAGCGTTAGAAAATATACACCATAATATTTCAGCACAGTGCCTGATACAGAGTTACTGGGTGGCTAAGGGTAAAAATTTACCCTAGGAGGGTAAAAATTTTATGGTTTTCATTCACTGACATAATTACCAGAATTATTTTGATGCTTCTAAGTTGCCCTGTCCATGAGTTACAATGGGAAGTCCACGTTCTTGTGCCCTCTGAAATCTTCCATGCTGAACTGAGAGAAGATGGCTGAGGAATAAAGAAACTGCAGCAACAAATGATTGACTTTAATCTGTGTACCTGCCAGCACTTTTCCACTCTCCTGGAGGAAATTTCAGTGGAAGTCTTTTGTCACATCTTTCACAGCCCGGTGATGGCAGCAACGTGATCACTGCCAGCCCTGCCACACGTGCAGGCAGCAGTCTGTGTCCACACACAGCACAGGCTTGTCTCTCTTGGGTCCTTTACAAAACCCCCCAAGCAGTTAGATGACCAGTCACCTCATAACATCTAGGGTGGTAGGGCTGTTGTGACACGGCTTCCATGAGGAGAAGATAGTGACCATTCCACCTACTAATATTACTGGCAAAGGACCACTCTAGAAAAGTTGTTCTTAGAGATAATTCCAAAGTGTTTGATGCTTAGAAGATCAGAAACCAGAGAGGGGGGTACTTGGTCATATTGCTGTATGAAAACTGAAAGCAAATTCATGCCTCCTGGTTTGTTTGGTTTTCTTTCTTCTACTGAGTGAGCTATTATGAAGCAAAACCTGAAAAACAATACTGAACTGTTCAGTATTGAATATAAATATTTCCAAGGAATTCTCTGTTGTTTACAATTCCAGTATTATTCTCTATGCTTTCAGTAGGTTTCCATCTGTTACTGATGAGTTTGGAAAATGAAGAGGGGTTCCTTATACAGACCAAGATGATGACTTAAGGATGCATTGTAAGAACACACAAGATTGCTAAACCTTTGAGAGAGAGAGACTGTCAGTTCCTGAGTTTCTACTGAAACAGGAGAGTGGTGCCATAATTCTGGTTAGGACCTTGTCATATGAAATGATGATGATGACACTGATGAGAAAAATATTAGGATATATTCTATCTTTTAACAATCTTGTTTGGAGATGTTTGGAATCTCGTATGGAAAATGTTCAAACTCACCCATCCTGAGGTTGGAAAAGATTCAGACTCCACTTTCTACAAAGCTGCTTTGCTTTAAGTAGCAGTTCTGCAAAACATAACTTCACATATATTTTTTTTTTCTCTCTGTGCTTTATTACTAAGAATATTGTATGAAAACAGGGTCTTTGTTAGAAAGTTCCTGCTTCTTATTCATCACAGCTCGTTGGATTGGAAGCATTTACGATACGTGCTTCAGAAGGCTCCAGTCCCTTCAGAGCAGGAAAATACAAAGCAGCAATAGACAAACTTTTAAGAATCTAAGCTCTTGTTTTCATGCAAGTGTCCTTATTTCCGTAGTAATAAAGGAAAGGGGAGTAAATATGTAACATATAGTGGGGGGAAAAATTGTTTCAAATGTGTTAATGTTTGTATTTGGGCATCAAATGTTTGGATTTTTTTAGAGTTACAATGATGCTTTACATGCAACTTTGTTCACTCTTTTATCCTAAAGGAGAAGGTGTGCACAAAGGAATGTATATATTGTGCCTGTGTGTAGGAGTTTCTAGTCTTTCTACAGCTAATGTATCTTTCTCAAAGCTAAACTAATATAAACTAACTACTGGAAAATCACTCAGTGTGTTGTCTAAACCCAGCCAGGACTAACAAAGCAGCGCTGAAAATGCTAGCAGCCTGTCTCTGTTAGCGTTCTCAACTTCATTGCCATGGACGAAGATGTGATAATTGGAAACTTTTCCATAAAGTTCCAGATACAGCTCTCCAGCCATCCTGTCAAGGCATGACTAGACAAAGCCAACAGTGGAGCAGAGTGTGGCTAACCAGCTGGCACTGTCCTCTCTACAACAGCAGGAAAGTGTGGAGGGGGGAAAAAAAGAAGAGAATTACTCATTCTGAAGTATTTGACAGAATACAACATTAATCCCTCCCCAGTAGAAAATATAATCCAGATTTTACTTTTGTATCAGCAAGAAGGGTCTTCCTGATGCTTCACAACGTTAAAGAGATTGTGAGCTACAGAAGAGATGGAAGAATGTGTCACCTTGTGTTGCAGATGCTTCTTCCTTTGCTATTTTGTGGGGTTTAGCTCCTTGACCTAATGGATGTTACTTCACAGGTGAATTTGCTCAGAGTACTTCCCTTTTTTTTTGCCACTGTAGCCATGCTCTTTAAATGAAAACACTATGTATGTTTTGGGGTTATATGTGTGTAGGGTCATAAAATTATCATGAAAAAAAGTGCCCTTTCAGAAACTGCCATTACTGGCAGCTTTGGACTTGATAACATTCAATGTCCTGAATAAAATTATAATCAAAACACCAAGTCAGTGCCATTAACATCAACTTTAAGCAGCAGAACCATATAAATAGTATCTGCCCTCATGTGACTTTTCTTTACTCAAATGCAGTTTTTCTATTTGCACACTTCTTAGCCTGGTCTCTGTGTTCCTGTTGAAATATGGAATAGATTTTACTCAGTATAAACCCACTCTAAACAAGAACACTAAAAGAAAGATCTTATTTTTTACAAGTAAACACAACTGACTTGATTAAATTAAAAAAAAAACAAAACAAAACCAAACAAAACCAACACTCACAGAACTGAGGGTTTATAAATCAAAGTGGGGTGCAGATTTCCACTAATTTCTTGCAAATAAAACTGGTTCCGATCCAAGAAGCACTTTTGGTTTGGGTTGGAGTCTCCTTGTGGTTGTTTGGTTTTATTTGTTGCTCTGCTGCTTCCCATGTGCTCTGCCTGGCTGGGTTATTCCTCGCCCCTCAGGAATGAGGAGAGGACCCCTGGCCAAAAAAGGTCCCTGTCCCTGAGGCCAGTGGGACACTGACACAGATCACATTAAGTAGAGAACTGCAAGGCATTATATGTAGAAAATAGAAAGTCTGACAAGAATCAGCAAAATCTGAAACTAGACACGTTTAACATGGAAGGTAATTAATTATTAGACCAATTTACCAAGGATTGTAATGGATTCTCCATCACTGGACATTTTGAAGTTGAAATTGAATTATTTTCACAGAGAAATGCTTTAGTTCCTACAGGACTTAATTCAAGAAAGTCCTGTAACCTGTTTAGTATGGGGAAAATATAGTCTTTTCAGCTTTGGGATCTATAAACTTGCAACGAATAACTAATGCATATCTGCTTATGTCCTGTATTCTCATACTGTAACCAGTATGATTCAGGCATTTCTCCCTTTATTTACATTTGCTTGGGAAATGTACAGCAAAGGACTGACACAAACTACTTGCTTGCTGCTCCCATGAGACATGAGTCTGGCACATGGATTCAAAGATTTGAAGTCTGGGGAACCCCTAATCATGCTCCAGCCTGAGTCCCTCCAGCACAGTGCACCATGTTCCAGAGCTGCCTGAGGTGAGTTCTAGTGGATGGCAGCTCTTCCCTAAAGGCCTGTGGGTTGTACTTTGGAACAGGGGAGCAGGGGAAGCAGGATACCCCACTCCTCGTCCATCCCAGTGGAACCTGAGCTCCTGATTTTTCCAAGCTCTTTTGTAAAGTATGCCCCAGACCCAATTGAAAGAATGTAGTTTTGCTGCTGCTGAAGCCACTGGACACCTTGACTTGGATATCAGTGAAATCCACTGGATGAGCTAAAATTATGTTGCATTTGCCAAAATACCAGTTAATAGTTCTCCATAGATTTTGTTATGCAGAACTAAATGTGACGCTGTGGGACCTGTCTGGCCAGGACCTCTCTATTCCTGATCACCTTGTACTGAGGTGCATGAAATAAGAAGGAAAAATCTACTTTAAAATAGGTAGAGTATTTTTTGATTCAATACTCGTCCAAGGTCTTCTCAGACACTGCATCCAACTGTACTAAATCCAGCAGTGTCTGTCTCTGAGCAGTGCTCAGTGTAAATGTTACTTGACCTAGAAAATGACTGCTCACAAGGAAAAGGAGAACCCTTTCCATATTTTGATGGTAAGTCATGGAGACCAACTATACAGAGAACTGTAAATAAACATTACTTCAAAGTGTAGCTCTGGGCAGTTCTGTACAGTTCATCTGAAGCCATTACAACATATATAGCTATATAAAAAAAAGTCAAGGTAGGGAAAGGATTGTCTTTCCTTACAGCTGGAAAAAAAAAAAAAAAAGAAAGAAAAATAATATAACAGTTGTTCTAGTCAAAGATGTTAGTTACTTTCTTTTCTGCAGACTTTGTGCCTTTGAACTGCCATGGCTAGAGAGCTCCCACACTCTCTGCATAAACAGTGTTGTTAATAGAGCTGATTTTACATACAGCACAGAGCCCTTGAGCTGAGAAATAAAACAAAAGCCACAACCGTGCACATTAAAACATTCACTTTGAAACAAAGGTGAGAAAACCAATTGTTAGATTTTTCTCTCAGTTCTTTTTTTCTGGAAAACAAAACGAAATGAGAAATTTCCTTATAAAAATAATGTTCTTTCCCTCCACATTATGTCTGGGTAGACACAGCAGTAAAAAGCAGTTAAAAGAACCAGCAGGTTGAACTATGCATGTCATAGAATATATCCTTCTATGAATTTCACCCATGATCGAGTTGAATCTATTTGCTGTAATCATGCACTATCTCTTTCTGAAGAAAGAACAACTCATAGTTGTTTTTCTTAACTATATATGAAACTATAATGAAGATTTTTTTAAAAATCATTTTAACCAAACAAAAAGCAAAGAAAAGAGACACTGGGTATCTTTTTTTTGTTGTTGTTTTCCTGTTTGATTTCGGTGACAGCAACACTGTAACAGAAAACAAAAATTCTCCCCTCTCCCACCTTCCTTTCTGAAGACCAAAACAATCACTCACTGAGTTAATGACTGCGCTGTAGAGCCACACTTGGACAAGCAGGTTAAACACCCGAATGAGACTCAGCTTGTCCAGGGTAGGAATGATTCAGATGGGAGTGATCTGACCACCACTGAAGTGCATTAACAGCACAGATTAGTCAGCTGGGGTGGTAAAATGAGCACTAAGTGGCGATGCTTTGTAAAGCGTTGGAGATTTTGGGGGGTTGAGGGAGAAGGAGGAAAAATTGCTGCTATCTGCAGTGCAATTTAACAGGTAACAGCAACTTTGGAAGAATATAAAAGCAGTCAGACCCTCACCTATTTGCAATATCGTGCCATTTAGGTGATTAGAATGCAATCCCAATTCTGGGTGCTATTGGAGCAGTTCCTGCTTTTGCCATGACATTGCAAAATTTTGCTAAGGACATCCACAATAACTCGATTTTTTTATTTCTCCATCTGATTATTTTTTGATAGTAATCACTAAATATTTAGTCAGAAATTTTGGTAAGAACAAGGAACAACCAACTGTGCCTGTGACAAGGGTACTCAATATGGTGAGAGTGGTCTGGACATTCAAGATAACTCAGTCAGAATCCTTCAGTTAGTGGAAAAAAAGAACTATCAACACAGGGCAGTAGTGACAGTTGCCTGCTAGACTGGACTGTGGACTAACACTTCAACATTTCACAGCTAACTTTGAAAAAGAGGGTTTTTATATGGAAATTTTGCAATCACCCCCACTGCCTCCTGAAGCCTGCTCCTTTTTTTTTCAACGTGAATCACTGTTGCTAAACAAACCTACACTTTGGGTTTACCAGTACCATGTGAGAGGTGTACTGGGTATAAGGGATTTGCCTATTTTGAGACCTCCACCCCCACTATTGTACCTGCTTTGGGAACTGGATTGCTGCTAGCAAACACGGATAAAAATGAAGCTAAATTTCTCAGGGGGATGCTGTGCTTGACTGCTTTGCACAGGCTCTAAAAAAGCATTTTGAAATTACACAGTGATAAAATGCAAAAATCCCCACCATGTGCAGCTTGCACCTTGAGCCTATAACACAGGGTATGTCTGCCAGGCAGCCCTTAAGGCTGTGGGATGGCCAAAGCTGCCTGCTCTTAGCAGCACCTACGAGCCCACTAATTAACCTCACCATGAGGTTTCTAACAGGGGATCCATGATGGAGCAATATGAGACAGTTTTTTTCAGGTTTCTCACTAAATGACATATCTTCAGAAATACTGGCATGCTCTTTTCAAAGATCTTGCTGTAAAGGAGGGAGGCTTTGCTGAGTGGGCAGCATAAAGGCAGGCTACTTCATGTGCACACAGGCACCAGCAGCCCCCTCTCTCAATGCCAGTGACACCATCATTCCCTGTCCCAAGGCCAATGAAGGCTAACAACCTGGATCACAGGCCCTTTAGAGATCAGGCAAATCTGCAAAGATCCAGGGCAACAGAGAAGAAGAACAGAGGGGTAAGAAGAAACTTCTGTAGTTCTTCACTTGTCAGAGGTGGGTCTGGGGGTGAAGCAGCAGGTGGGGAGCACCCAGCCATTGCATGTTTGACCCTTCCCATCCCTTGTCCCCCTCCTGCCTTTTCTACTTTTCAATACACTTCCAAATATTTGCTTTGTGAGTAACAGCAGAACCACAGTTATATTTATCTGCAGAAGTGATTACTTTAGAAGCCAAATCAGAGAATTGAAAACATCGAAAACTTTAATTTGCCCACTTCTATAGATAACTATTTTCAAAGAATTTCCTTCCCTTATGGAGACAGTTTCTGTGTGACAAGATGCTCTCATGTGGGAGGGCACATAATTTTACAATGCAGCTACAAGCTGAAGGATGTCTTGCAGTGCTCAAACCAAAATGAATTCATAGTTTTTAAGAAGCCACTTTCTCATCTAATCCCTTGTTCTGTATAATACCATTGGGAAATGGACATTTTCCACACATTAAAAAAAACCAAAAACAATGTAACCCATCAGGTCACGTGTGAAATGGGTCTTTGAGGTGATGGGTTTAGCCTCTACCTGTAACTAATCAGCTGTCTCCCAGCTGATGAGATAAGACTAACAAGCAGCTTACTTAAGGGGGGGAGCTTGCTAAGGCTAAAGAGACTGGGTCATGTTAAGGATAAAGCTCTGTTATGCAAAACAGTGATCTACCTGCTATCTAGGTGATGGTAGAGAGCAGGAGGGAGTCAGGTGGAAAGATCTAGCTTACCTATTTTATTTGGCTTGGAGTTATGCTTATGATTGATTTAGTCCCTTTAGTCACAGAAAGCATCCCCTGCCAGCCTGCTCGAGGGAAAAAGGGCTGAGGAGACTCTTGCTGAGTGGAAAATGTTCAGCTGATGCAATTGTTATTTTACTACAGCAGTCCTTGCTGACCTCTGTGAGAGATGTGATTGTGGTATGTGTCCATTGTCATTTAACAGCGATTGATGTGACTTCACACTTTATCTATATATTTGTCCTTGAACTGTGTTGGAACTGTAAACTCTAATAAGGAACATGGACAATTTACTCCCATGCCATGGAGAGACCTATGTAGGGTGGACAATGCCTAAAAACTAGTGAGCATGTTAACCTCTTCTGTAGGACTTCTAATTCACTAGTGAAAGCATCTGTACCAACAGGGGCTTCAAATCTTGCTAGAGCTTCCCTTAAAGCCTTGCAGTACCAGGTGCTGTACACAAATTGGTTTGGTAGCTCCTTTCAACCAAGTTCTTACCATCTGTCATTGCAGTGCTCAACTGGGTCTCTTAATCTGGCAGTAGGAATGCTCAAATCTATGGAGAGGCTGATGCAGGCACGCTCCCCCTCTCTGTAGTTCAGGCAAAGATCCAAAGAAAGAAAAAAAAAGAAAAGGATCTGTGTATCCAGAGGGCAGATCAGACAGAACTTAAAAGGCACAAAACCACTCTGGCATCTTATACTTGTATTTGTCATCAAAATCCTTCTGTGGCTACCTCACAACGGCTACACGGGGTCCGGGGCCGGCTCCTTTCCCTGCGCCCGGTGCCCGCACTACACTAGATGGCACTGCTCGGTACCCACCTTCTGCTCTTGCCTCTGCCCTGTCTGTGCCCTGGATCCTGAGCATCCTGCAGCTGCAACTCTGAAGGATGTTTAAACCAGCGCTCTGTGGTGGCTGGGATCACCTGCAGGGAGGTAACTGGAACCATGTGACAAGGCAGAAGTAACAGTCACCAGAAACATGTGCCAAGTTCATCTCTTTACCCTAATAAGTAGCCAAAGCAGAGCTTTGTAGAGGTTACACACTGAAATTAAGGCTGAGCTCTGGTGTTATCTTTAGCATCCCACATCTCCTTTCTCTCGTGACTGGAATGAAAGGCATTGACAGGATTGCTGCAGATATCAGTCACATTACAAAGCAAGAAATCTGTGATAATACAGCCATTAGATATTGATCAATAAATATGGAGAGGAGGACACGCTATGGAGCAACAAATCTCTGCTTTCATCAATAGCCTATAGATTTGGCAGTAAACAGCCAGGTTTCTGCTCTCGGAAGAGTATTCAGCTAATTTGGAAGCTTGATTCCTGCAAGGAAGGTCTGATGATAATTTAGGAATGCTGTTGAACAATCCCGTGTTGTGCCCTTCACTCACCAATAAATTGCTCAATACATCTAAAAAGTGAGTGCACAGAGTCCCACCAATATTTTATGAACTTTTGGAAAGAAGATGTTTGCAGTTTTACAACACACTTTGAAGTGATTAGTTGAAGTACTGATGTCCTTCAAGAGTAAGGAGAGATCTAAGTGCCCTTAGCCTAAGTTAGGTATTTTGAAATCAGTTGTGTCTAGAATACTGAAAAACTGATTGAATTGTCTTAGAACATGACAGATAGTTCTGAAGGTTTGTAAAGTTCTGGGCAAGGGCAAATAGCAAAGGTGTTTCAGGGAAAAAAAACAGGAAAAGCAGAGTTAATGGAAGCAGTAGATTGGCCAGTCTGGTGCTGGTTCCTGAAAAGAACTCACATGAAAAGACTGGAAAGTTATGGGGGGAACCACAAAGAAATAACCTGTGCCAGCTCCTCACAGAGGTGTCGGGCCACCTCACTGCCTCTGACATCAAGACAGGGTCAAGTGTCAGAGGTATCTTGTATGTTTTAATGCCAGTCCCTGTGGTCTCTGACTTATGCAGCAGAAGTGGGAGTTAAACTGCCAAGGTGGGAGGGACTGCAAGTTCACAGAGGGGTTATTTAGAATGTAAAAGATCTGGAAAAACAGATATATACTAGGTGATATTCAATAAAGATAAATGAGATGCAATACATTTTTTAGTTGATTATTCCTCCCCAATAGAAAATGAAAAATAAATGGTTAGGTAGTATTTTTTCAGATAAGGGTCTTGGGAGTATATGAAACATAAATCATAACTGAACTGTTGCCAACACTCCCCCTAAATCTCATAAGAGTGGGAGATACAGACAGAAATATAGATTGCAAGACACATGGAAGGATCCTTTTTCCACCCATCATTGATCAAGCCTCAGCTGGAGCACTGTGCCTGGTTTTGGGTATTATACTTCAAGAGCAATGTGGCACACTTGGAGAGCATCCAGAGGAGAATAACATGTTCTTCTTAGTAAAGAACATAACCTACAAATAAAAGATTTTTTTTTTAAGTTATCTAGATCAAGAAAGAATAATCTAAGAGTGGGAGACAAGGAATGATCACAACTTTCAAGTGTTTAGAGACCATTTCAGAGAGGAAGGGACTATCTCTCCAAATATAGGAGGTAAGAGCAATGGCTTTACACTGGAGCAAGGGATATTGGGTTGATGTGAATAAAAGCTCTCAGGCATAGTTAATCCTGCAGTGAAACAGTGAGAGGGACTAGGTAGCCCATTTATACTCTGTTCTATTATATTTCATAGTAATTAATACTAATTTAAAAGATACTTCTGTACAACTCCAGATCCTGGATTCAATAAGCTGACAAGGCTGAAGCTCTGATTGGAACACCCCAACCTTCCATTTTCTTGGTGCCCAAACAATGTTTTTTTCCCTCTAAAGCTCTGCTGAACTGCCCATCTGAAATACAAATCGTGGTTGTTCTACACTTTGAAGACCTCCCCACTGACATGTTATACAAGATTATTTTTTTATGCTCATAACCCAGGTTATGAAATAAAGTGAAAGGAAGAAAACTGGAAATAATAAATAAGTAAATGACATTACTTATATAACATAATTTATGTGGGTTTTGCTCATTTTTGTTGGGTTTTGTTTTGTTTTTCCATAGGCTCAGTAAACAGTAGGTGAAGACTAAACCATGGCTACAAACCAGGCCCTACACCAGATTTACAAGCACAGGCACAAGTTAAGATTTGTGGAATTCTCCATCCAGGCTTGAACCTAAACATGAGAACTGGAGCCCTTCAGAGGAGACCACCCTGGGCAGGGGAGAAACTGCTGTGTGCAAACAAATTGTTCTTCTTTCTGAAGCCAGAATAGCATGGCTGTCCCAAAAACATATATTAAGAAAGTAATTGTCATTAAGTTTATTCTATAATTTTGTTGTTTTGATACTGAGAATATTTAGGGACAAGCAGAAGAAGGTTACATAATCCAGGCATGCTCATCAGGTGCTACATGATGCAGCAAACAACTGTAGAGAGAAATAATTTGATCAAGAAAGATGTGTCAGATTTTTCATTTGTCAAAAGAGTATCAGATTGCTGTGAGGTGCTTAATTCTGGCAATGTTAAAATGCAGCAGAAAATGTCATATTCCTTAATCATAACACGGGAAAGGAGACGAAACAGGGAGATATGTTCAGTCTGAAAAAGTTTCTATCCTTTTGTTTTCAACAAAGAGTCTTTCTTGTGATTGAGTCTCTGTCTGAATGAGATGTTGATTTTTCAAAACATTAAGTTTCAGTGATGAGATTAAACTGAAGAAAAGTTGGATATGAATATATTCATATATTTGATATGAGGGTTTAGCAAACCGGAGATTTAGTAGGAGATATGAGTGGATACTTTAGGAAATGGCATCATGTCCTGTCTTCAAAGCTTAGTTCTGTAAGATTTCTAAGCTTTGTGGAATTTATGCCTAGCTTCAAATATAGCACTAGAAAGAGTATTTTTCTCCTATAAACATTGTTGGACAGGTGACAGAAGCCTGCTAAACCTTAATTTAAAGCTCAGGTAGAAATAAATTTTAACTCATGTACAATAAGTTTTATAGGGGGGTTTAATATATGTTTCACCTGACATTAAGTACCATTTTATACAATAAATGAGACTTATAACTGGGTTGTATTTCAAGATGGTAGGCATGCACACTTGCAAGTAAAATATTCTAAGGAAATCATGTTTCCCTAAAGAACTAATTTACAAAGAAAGCATTTTTCCATTGATGCCATTGTCCTAGATTTCTATATAAAGAATATTGCTTGCAGTGTGGATGAGATGGAGGATGGAGTGGGCACCTCATGGATGTTTCCCTTCCTCTGCTTACACAGCCCCTTGCTCTTTAGTCTCCTGGGCTTCCTCACATGAGTGCCCCAGCTCTGTTCCAGTCACCTTGGGGCAGCCCTAAGCCTGGAGAAGGGTTGGACTAGACAACAGGGCAGCTAAGATGCTAGCCATTGCAAATGCTGAAAAGCCCTTGAAAATAGAAACTCCATGTTCCTCTCTGCCCTGTTAGGTGTCTACCTACATAAATACATCTTGAGAAGCTCTCTCTAGGTGACCTACAGGTGTAAATCCCATTAGAAATCAATAGTTTGGGCTTTTTTTTTTCCCTAAGTGATCAATGTATTTTTAAAAGTCCTACCCATAGTTTTACAGAAAAGATAACATACAGAAGAGAACATTTGCTTGCCTGAATTTCTGATGGCCTATATTTGGTATTTTAAAACTTCTATTTTTGCAGAGTTGCTCCCATCCAAACTCACCAAGGTAACTGTGCTGAAGAGGGAGTGCTGTTTTGATTGAAACTCAGTGGAAACAAACTTAGAGATGTTTTGCATATTTTACTTGATATTATTGTGCTTCTGCAAAAGTGACTAGCTAAACGACCTTCTCCAGCATTGATCAATCCTGGGTGTGTGGGATCTGCACAGCAGCCCTGAATGCAATCAGGAGAGCTGAAGGCTGAGGTGCTGTAAATAGGTAATGCTGCTTCTTCCCAGCACATCAAATTGGCTTTGTCATATACAATATAACACCAGCTAGATATTGAAAATTAGTGATTCGATAACTTGAGCTCCTGAATTGGCACAAAACATCCATACATCATGGGCAAAGCAAGTTAATAAAGAAACTAGTAATGGGGTTTCAAGTGCTAATACACTCACATGCATGTTGCATGTATGTACAGTATCTCCAGGGAACTCCATAGAAGAAGAGAGGGCAACTTGCTGAAAATGGTGTTTGGTGATCAGAAGCTAATGAACTGCTGCTGCCTTATCTCAGCTGCTTTCACTCTGCATCATGAAATGCAGCAAATTTTACTGAATGTGGCAGTTCTGTAAGGGCAAGAGGGGGTACAGTCGAGGCTGTTTATAGATCAGACCTTCCCCAGTCACAGTTTACATTGACATAGCAAATGGCACTGAATTATTCAAACCTTTCTGGAGCTGAACTCACTGGATTCCTACTGGGTAACTGGTGTATTAGTGGTACTGAAGTGGTTTCTATTTTGTGAAATGGAGGTGGGGGGGAAGGATGCTGCCTGTAAACTATGACACACTTTGCAAATGTCCTTGTTAGCTTCTCAAAAGCCTGATTTGTAAGCAGCCTGAGAGGTAGGAAAATGTTCATTTTGCAGGTTGGGAAATTTGGGTTACTGAAGTAATGAAGCATTAATAGGAGTAACCTCTCCAGTCCTTCTACTAAACCATCAGAGCTACCACTACCATCCAGAGCATTCCAATTCTCAACTTGATTTTTAGCTGCAATTTTCATGCCTGTTTTGAAAATGTTTACGTGTCTATGGACCGTGGGGAACCTTGGAGCAAGAATTCCATGTGACAAGAAAAATAAAGGTGAAGCAAACTACTGAAATAATGAGCCTTGGAAGTTTCAAATGTGATTAATTGGATTATTTTGAAGTGTTATATATTAGACCCCCAAACTGATAACAGTCAAGTCTTACCTAGACCAATAAAACAAAACCAGGGACCTAATAATAAAATCCAAGTTCCACACCTCGTGGTCAATATGTAAGATCTTACCAGTAACCTTTTGCCTGTTGAACTTGCCTTAACCAAGCATTTCTCACCAGCTGTCCTCTGCTTCATGCTCAGGACACAATGTGCTGAGCAGAAGCTGCACGTGGACCCAAAACACCAGCAGTTGGCCCAGAGTGTTGCAAACACCCCCACCTATCTGCTGAGATAAATCTGTGCAATTAAGAGACAATACACTGAAGCACCTAAACTGATGCAATGCTAACCTGCACTAAAATTATAAGAATTAAACTTTATGAAGCAAATGAAATTAAGCTAATTAAGAAGGGAACAACCTCCGATTTTTCTCTGTATGGGGTTTTCCAACTACTGTTAAGTATCTAACTCTTTTCTGGCGTATATCATGTCAGAGAAAATCACAAGCCAGTACCAACACAATTCCCCATCAGCCCCAGCCTCAAGCTTTGAGGTGATGATTAAAGAAACTTTTAAACATAATTAACTATTAACATGTCCACAAAGGTTTAAAATACACATGTAAGGGCAATGAGGAATTTTATGCTGTTTTTGGAATTCCTGGGTTGGTTTAAAACCACTGTGCACAGGAAAAAAAAATAATAATTCTGGAGGACATCTGACCAACTTGTGCTTGTGAAGCCCAGGAAAGTCACCTGGCAAAGCCACTGTGCCTGTGTGCAGACAATTCTCTTCTTTTTTTTTTTTTTTTTTTAATAAAAAAAATAGAAAATACCACAACCTTTCAAGGATGGCCAAGCTTCTTTTCATATAATAGCACAACAATGCTATTTTTTAGGATATCTTTTAACAGAGAAGCCTTTTTGCAGGAGCTCACAAGCAATAACGTTTTCTACAAGCAGTATCCCACTATGCCACAGCTTCTGCATGCTTGATTGCAGTGTAGGTGGGAACTCCAACTGCAATAAACCAAAAGCAATAAATGTCCACCCATGAACCATAGTCATCATTTCACATTTCCTTGGAGAATATTCCCTCTCAATACCAAATCATCCACATGAAGTAGAAATTAACTTCATAGCTCTTGGCTCTTCAGTTAGCTAGGACTCAATTGAGACCAGTGCTTGAGACTGGAGTAAGCAGCCAAGAATAATTCAGTAGCAAATCTGGCATGGGTTACATTTCCAGAGCACCTCAAGTGTCTGCTGTGTCAATTCTCAGGTGACAGGTCTCATAGTCACTGTTCTCTGAGAAACAATGGTCTCACATGGCTGTTACAGCAGGTAATTAATGCTACATGAACTTATTGAAAAATAATCTTGTAAAACAACTGTATTTCCTAGGAATAGAGGGTTGAGGGAATAAGTTAGAGTGATGGTTTACCCCACTCTCATAATTATTCTTATAGTGAAAATAATTGCCTGACGTACAGGTAGAGATGGGTACCTCTTCTCATCTGTGCTAACCTGCCTTTTAGGATCTCAAAACACACTGGACTTAAACATCAGAAGTTGAAACTTATGACATTATCCACTAATCTAGAAACAGAAAAGCAGAAAAAGCATAGAAGGTGGAAAAAATCCCTTGCCTGTCATCAGTGCTTGAGTCAGCAGGACATTACAAAGGTGGCTTCAAATTCTATAAGACTGCTTCCTCTTGAAGCAATACATTTTAACAGCAGGAGTGTGGTGATGTGTAGGCTGACCCCTGGTACATCAGATGACATGAGCTGTTAATGAGGCTGTACTGCACAAACTACTGATGTGACTGCACCCACTGGATTTTACTCCTTTCACCACCACTCTCTGGGCCCAGCCACCCAGCCAGGGTTTGACCCAGCACAGTGTATGCCCATCCAAGCTGTGAGCAGCCAGGTTCTCCAGGAGAATGCTGTGGGAAGCAGTGTCAAAAGCTTTACTGAAGTCCAGATAATCAACATCCACATCCTCTCCCTCATCCACTAAGTGGGTCACCTTGTCACAGGAGGAGATCAGCTTCATCAAGCAGGACCTGCCTTTCATAAACCCTTTGTGACTGGGCCAGATCATACAGTTGTCCTGTACATGCTGTGTGATGGCACTCAAGAAGATCTTGCTCTATAACCTTCTCTGGCTAGAGGTCAGACTTACAGTCCTGTAGTTCAGATCCTCCTTCTGGCCCTTTTTTGTAGGTGAGCATCACACTTGCTAACCTCCAGTCAACTGGAACCTCCCTAGTTAGCCAGGACTGCTGATAAATGATGGAAAGCAGTATGGTGAGCACTTGCACCAGCTCACCAAATCAACTGGTCTTACTATTAAAGACTGAGGAAAGGAAGACAATCAGTATCTCAGTGTTTTCCTCATCCCTGGTCACTGTATTTCACCCCACATCCAATAGAGGATGGAGACTCTCCTTAGTCCTCCTTTTGCTGTTAATGTATTTATAGAAACACTTTTTATTGTCTTTTATGGAAGTAGCCAGATTAAGCTCTAGTTGGGCTTTAGCCTTTCCAGTTTTCTCCCTGTGTAGCCTCACAAAATCTTTGTAATCTGCTTCTTCTTCCATAGGCTATAGACTTTCCTTTTATTCCTGAGTTCCAGGCAAAACTCTCTGTCCAGCCAGTCTTCTTCCCTGCTGGTTCATCTTGCAGCACACTGGGATGACCACCTCCTGTGCCTGAAAGATTTCCCTCTTGAGGAATGTTCAGCCTTCCTGTCAACCAGGCTCCTAATTATGTCAAAGTACACCCCCTGGAAGTCCAAGGTGGCAGTTCTACTTCCACCCCCCTCCCCTTACTTCCCCAAGAACTGAAAACTCTACCATTTCATTAAGTGTTAAGGTATCAAACAAAAAGAGAAAAATATGCCTGAAGAGAATTAACAACATTAAGTGAACAACAGACAATAGAATAATTATTGTTTCAGTACAAAAGGGTCTCTGTTAGAACTAATCCCTTTGAGAAGGGAAGAGAAAAAAGGCTACATGCTGTGAACAGGAAAGTAACCAGCAGCAAAATCATTGCTAGAATCTGATCTTGATAACCTACCCTCACTTAGAAAACTTGTCCACATATGGAAAAGACACAACTGTAAATTAGTAAAACAATTAGAGTCAAAGGCTATTAATACTTCAGGATAAAAAACTCAATGAAAATGTTTTCCTTCAGAGACTCTATGTATATTGAACTGCAGAAAAAAATCCCAATGCAACTGATCAAAAAGACCTTTGTCTTCAGCAAATGTGCATCTGATCAGTATCTGATACATTTGAGCTGCCAGTTAGATCAATGGTTTCCCTGGTAAAGGCCAGAAATAGGAGGAGAGCATTGCTTCCCAAGAAGGTGATCAACAGCACTTGAGCAAAGCACAGAGATCTTTGTGGGAAGCTAAACAGTTCCTGTGTTTGCCCAGAGCTGACTTGAAGTCACTGTGCTCCCATTCTCAGGCTTATCTCAGGGATCTCATCTGAATGGTGTAAGGAAATACAGCCTGTCACACTCATTGAGACTTCAGGAGTCTAGCAAGTTGAAACAAAGGGGTCAAAAAGCAGACCAGATCCTGCAAACATGTGCACTCATCCATAGCTGTGAATACCTAAGTTGCCCCGTCGACTTTACAAGCTTGTCTGTTTTACTAGGTTTACTGGCAAGACTGGAACCTGGTCTGGTAAACCTCCTGTGGTGAAGGGTTCCATTTGGATTCTGCCCACAAAAAGTCTTAGCATCTGGTCTCTAAACCAAATCAACTCATAATAATAATTCTGTTCTGTACAGTAAAGCTATGAGTCGAATACTGTCCCTGCAACAGGGTACCCCACACAGGTCTCCCTGTCCTATGCTCAGTGCCTGTGAGAGGCAATGCCATCCTGTATGGCCTTCCTGGGCAAGGGCTTGGTGCTCATTTTGCCAATCTCATTTGTCTCAGGTTGGAAAAGAAATCCTGACTGACTTCTTCCCGTGTAAGGAGAAGGGATAGTGCAGGATACAGAGCTCTGTTTAAAGGAGCTTTAACCCACAGAGGATCAATCCCAGTTAAAAAAGCAGGCTCCAGTAAAGTGGCTGCTGAATCCATCACATTGCATATTGGTAAAAGTAACTCGAATTTCTTATCCTATCCAAGTGCCTTAATTTTATGTCTCTGCTAATTCCTTAGCCTGCATATTCCCAGAACCAGAAATGTCCTAACAGGCTTTTCTGCCCATCATGAAATGTACTTATTACCTCTACATGGGGAAGTAATTTGGTCTTCTGATTTTCAGCAGGGATTTCTGCATGAAGCATGGTGACTCTTAGCAACTGACAGGATTTTTAATATGCTGAAAGTTAAGCAGTGATTCCCTTCTTCAAGACACGACATAATATTCTTCTAGTTGGATTAATTTTTTTCTCTAAACTAATGCAAAAAGAATATCTCATATTCTTTTAATCATAATCATACTAACTAGAAATATTTTGAGCCTGATTTTATGCTTGAGACAGAGTCCCATAGAGTGGACTGTGAAGAGAAATATTGTGGGTTGGGGCTGTGTACAGTATCTGGAGCACAACCTCCAGTCTGGTCATGGTACTCTGTGTTAGAATCATGCAAAGCAACTGTGGAGTGTGTTTAACTAATTGTGTGAGGAGTCTTCAGCGCTGGAGAGTCCCTGGGACATGTGAGGCCACTGTCAGATTCATACTAATCTGTACCCCCTGCCTGATATGAGGCATCGCTATGAAAATAAAGATATTCTCAGTTTGAGCCGTGGCTGCTGGAGTGCAGTCATTTTAGGGCCATGGGCAGATGGCATCAGCTGGACATAAGTCTACTGAAGGGCAGAAAGTGAAGGATTGAGGTGAGTTCTGAGGGTACAAAACCCTCTGGCTAGTGCCTCCTGCCCTGCTTTTTGTTGACGGTCACCAAGATGGAGTTTGTGTGCAGGACATTAAATCATTTCAGTTAATTTTTATATTTGAAGCTGAAATCTATTTTCAGGTCAAGTCCACCTTTCACAGCAAACATTCCGCTGGAACCTTCCTGGAGTTTTCAATAGCAAACCACACGCCCAAAAAATCAGTTGCCCAAAGCCTCTAATCTAAAGTCTATTTTTTTCAGGTGAAACCAAGAGAAAACAGTGGAAACATTTCAACTGGAACAGAAACCAGAAGTCTCTTTCTGCTAGAAGATGTTCAAAAGGAGCAGAATTGCTGGCATGCTGACAATTCCCACATCAGAACGACAGGAAAAGCTCTATCAATGCAGGCCTTCTTCTGGATCAGCTTCAGGCTCTTTCCCACCCTTCCACCTGCGCTGCCACCAGCGACAGCGACCGGTTACAGCTCAGCCAGCGCCTCAGGAACCACTCAGGTCTGAAGCTGAGCAGTGTCACAGAGCAGCTGGGAACCCATACAGCGGCCCTCGTTGGGTGGAGGTGTTCCCAGTGGCCTGCCATACTGGCTGTGCTGGAAGCCCAGCAGAGCGGGGCTGCTCTGGGCGGCCCCCATGTCACGGTTTAGGGTCAGGGCAGCCCCCAGACCAACAACAACCGATACTCTCCCTCAACCCCCCTTCCTCCCCAATGGGGAAGAGAAAAGGAATAAGGGAGAGAGACATAGCAATTAGAAAAAGGAAACTAGCACAAGTTTTAATTAAAATGAAACTAATTATAATGTAATATATACAAATATGTACAAAACCAATACTGAACCCAACCCCCGCCCCCAGTGGTAATTACATCACTGTCATGATGCTGTGGAGTTGGCACAGGGAGAGCCCCAGACTGGTCTCCGCAGCAGACGGGAGCTGCGTTCGGGAGCTGGATTCTAGCACTGGGCTCAGAAACATAGTGATTGGGATGGAACGCAGTATGGACAGAGTCCTCCTTGGTGCTCTGAGGGACAGAACCCCTCAAGAGAGGAAGAACATCAACAAACAATACCCCGAGCAGAGAGCCTAGTCAGGCATAGCCGGGTCTAGCCCACCAGCTTAGACACCCTCCAGATTGCAGAGCTTTATATATTGGATTTGACATATATGGACTGGAATCCCTCGTTGGTCAGTCAGTTTGGGGTCACCAGTCCAGTCCCCTCCACCCTGCAGGAGCGGCCTTTCACTTTCTACACCCCCCAGTGTGATAACCAAGTTCTAGCAGTGGCCTTGATCTGTATTCCAGCTCTTGGTAGTAACTCTAAACATGAGGTGTTATCACTGCTAGAAGCAGACACTGTCTGCAAAACATGCTACTAACTTCAGACAGTGCAGTTAGTTAGAAAACCTGAGCTGAAAAGTAAAATCACTGAGCAGAATTTGTTTGGTTCTCACTCAAACCAGGCCACCCCAGCAGCTCGGCTGGCCTGGAAGCGCAGGGCTGACAGCTCAGGAGGGAGAGCAGCAGAGCTGGAGGCAGCTTTGCTGGCAGCTGGTCTGTGCTCGCAGAGCTCTCTCCCGGGCCGTGCTCTGCACTGGAGCTTTCTGAGCAACGTGTGAAAGCCCAGGGCAAGAGGCAAACAAATTTCTCTTCTCTTTGGGAGAAAACAGAACGCTGTGTGGTAATTAAATTTGCCAGGCTCCACTGCCGTGTGATGGTGCAGATGAGAGGATGCAGATATGTATTCTAGGGCAGCCTACTTTCATGCTGAAGAACTGGGAGGGTTCTTTTAAAAAGTAAAATAAAAAGTGGCATTAACAAGTCTGTTTTAGCCCTGCCTAGTCCAAAAGACAGCATTTTGTAAATACATCTTACAAGGGTTGTTGGTTTTGGTTTTTTTCTACACTATAAGAAAGGTGCAATTTTAACACTAATAGCAATACAAACTTTGTTTCTCTCCAGACATGAAGTAACAGAGACCTTGTTTTCTTTACTCATAAAAAACATAGAACAAAGTATAGCTGATGCCAATAGAAGGACTGTGGACACCCACTTAATTGAAAGGATTTCCATTCAGTCCCCTTATGATTAGGTCCCACTGATCTCAATTGAAGTTATTTGTCCCTAAGAAGAAGGGCTATATAGACCCTGATTTTCATATGATTATTCTCTTTAAATGCACTCCCTCAGCTTTCCAGGAAATGGAGGTGGACAGAGTCCAGATTATGCCTTTGAACTCCTGGATATTTGATTTGCTATACTGCAGTATTGCATTACAGCATGGGCACAGAGCTGCAGGTAGTTCATTTTGGATCATGCCTACAATCACCTGGGAAATCTCCTTTTATTGTGGTACGCCCAGATACCATCATGATCCAAGTCCCTGGGCTGATCAGTGCAAATAGCTGGTGAATACATGTATAACCTCTCCTGATTATCATGCAGCTGTACTGTACAGTAGCTTTCCTCCATTTACTTTGTCATTACCTGTTTAATGTTCCTCTGTCTCTCTCCTTTTAAAAGGGAAATCTTCTTGACCTCAATCAGTGTTTCTTCAAACTCCTTCCTCCCCCACCCCTATCAAGTTCATGCTCCTCCGTCAGCCTTTAATGCTCATTCACTAGAGCAGATTGTCCTTGATCACTCGCTGTCACTCTCCCACCCTGTCTTCCTACATTAGGACATCTTCTGTGTTGAGCTAATCTTCAATACTGACATCATATATTCAGACTAGTAGTGTTAAGTGAAAGCCAGTGTTTGTTTTTTGAGGCAGACAGAGATAGCAGGACAGTCACTGCCTCCCATGATTGAATGCAGCAAAGTTTTATGCTGGGCCTTACTCTTTGACTTTGGATTTTCTGTTAGAGAACAGAATGTGTGACAAAAAGGTGAGGGCACAGTGAGAAAGAGTTATCAGGCAGTGTCTGATTTGTTTATTTCCTGAGGTAACATTTACTCCTTGGGATCTCTACTTCCCACACAGAGCCTCATTGAACCATAATGCAGCCATCACAGGAACAGCAGGCACAGTCAGTGGACCTGCCCTTACTCAGATTAGCCAAAGGCAGAAAGAACCTCTCCACTAACACAGAGAGAAGTTGTGTTGTGTGTTTTTTGCCTGAACACCTCTGCTTTGCACTGCTCTGTGAAGGCTGAGCTGTTGGTGTTGTCCAAACCTGAAAGGGGTTGTTTGTGCAATGGTGGAGAGATGGAAAAAATTCATATACCTGGTGTTCGTTCTGCGGCACATGCCTGCGGGGCACTTCTGTAAGTACAGATACTGCCTTGGACACCTCCAAACACAGTAAAGAAGGCATTAAAGAGGTATTACAGTATCACTCAAAAAGGGCACAGAAACACCTGGGCTCACCTTTTAACAATTTCAGTTTCTGATACCACAGCTTGGATAGGTACAAGATTTCCCACCACAAACACACCTATACTTGATGCTAATGGAGTTTTCTTCATTGACTTTGCCACCATAAGAGGGAAAGAGAATGGCTCTTCTGGAGGCTGGAAGTGTAGACAGCTGTAGATAGCATACAGAAACGTAGAGTATATGTACAACAGAGCTTCTGCCATTGCAGGGAAGTATCTGGCCAGGTAATTTCTGGCAGCAAAGACAAAAGTTTTCAAGTCTGTATATGCCTGAAGTTGTCAATAGCTGAACTGTACTTTGGCCATAGTTACCTTAGAGTTTGAAGTGTGAATGAAGAACTTCTTTGCTCTCAACATACTCATTTTGTCATTTGTATTTCTCCCCTCCCCTTACCAGCACTCATTCAAAAAGCACACAGGTACAAAAACCAAGACCCAGATAGAGTGATTTTGTTCTTACAGACAGCTCCTCCTTCAGCTTTATAACCTTATTCTTCAGCACAGGCTAAACTGAGTTTCACCGTTTTCAATATCTCAAACTTCCCAGCATTCCAAAATAGCTATATCCTATCAGAAAAACAAGTATCAGCTTATATTACCCACAACTACCCCAGCCCTAGCTACCCAGAACCAAGCTTGCTCTTCCACTGAACTTGTCATTAACCTCCCAGTCCCCCTTTAAAGCCCACCATGTCCCCTGCCGCGGAGCTGCTTTACTTAGCTCACAGCCAAGGACGGCCGGGAAGGTTAATGGTGTTTCTCACTTCCTTCAGCTCCCTCTCTGGCTCAGTGGGATTCCTGCAGCCTCTCACACCACTCGTTCTTCTGCCAAAACTGCTCTTTAGCTTAACTTAAATGGCCTTCTTCCCTTCCTGCTACTAACTCTTCTGAATTCCTTATGAAGAGCAAGCATATAAGCTCTCCGCTATTTTGCTGAGCTAATTACCCTTGTGTGTGTTCCCTCTCAGGAGAGCGTCTGCCCCCAGCCGCCACCTTTGCCTCTGCCCCAGGCTGGCCAGACTCCACGACTAAGAGGGACTGGTGTAAAGCAGCAGAGATGAAATCTCTCCTGAGATTCCTGTGATAGTGTTAATAAGTCTTGCTCCCTGCAGGAAGTACCTGGCCTAATAGATTTTGTGGTCACCTTTTTTTTTCTTCACAGCCAACACATCTCCGTAGCTCATTGTCACCTTGTGACTAATAAAACCAAGAGTTACTCCTCCTCTGCCATTCATAGCTGATGAGCTCAAAGAAATTTCCATGATTAATCCCAAAACACAGAGACTATTACTTTGCTGTTAGATAAATTTCCACTTCTACCCCACTGGTCCTCATGCTCATGCATTATGCCTTCAGATAATAATCCAGCCCTCACTCTGTTAGCAGCGCCTCCCAGTCTGGTAACAACAATGAGCTGCTTTACCTCCTACCTTGCACTTCTACCACTAAAGGAGAACAAGGGCAGTATAAAATATGATCCCAGAGCAAGTCCATCATTAATTTCCTTCTTAGCTGATGTTTTTTGCCTCCAGGAGCATTCATGGCCATCACCTCCTTGGGTGGACTCCAGGCCTGGCTCACAGCTTATCCTGTCTGAGGCTGGCAATGGACTGGTACTGTCTGTCACAGCTAGACCCTGTGGGCATGCACCCTGTTTCTGAGGGCACAGATAGTGCTGTGGTTGTCCTCATCTCCTAGCTTGTTCCCCATCATGGAGCCACTGTCCCTCTGTATGCCCTGGTCACTGTGCCAGGAGCAGGGTGAGCATGCTTCTCCTTGAAAGAAGGAGACAGAACAGAGGAGTCAAAGTTTTTATATCAGCCCCACTAAAGGAATCCTTTGGATTAAAAGAGAGATTTTCAGTGATATGAAGCATACCTTTCAAGCAGCCAAGTGACAAGGCTGCACAAGCAGCCACATTCCACATTTCTAAAATATCAATTAATGTTAGAAGAGAAGGTAGATTACCTGTCAGATGGGCTTTACGCTAACTATACATTTTATAAATGTATGGGTGCTGAGCATTACCCTATTTTTTTCCTTCAGTTTGCTTTCTTTAGTCCATCCTTAGTAGAAGCACCTCCCATTTTAACTGTCATTAAAATGCAAGTCTCACTGCCTCATTGTTCACAAACCTAGAAAAATTATTTCTGTGCATTTTTCCATTTTGGTTTTTTCTAAACACCACTGTCTCTGTTTAAACTGTCTAGCCATTTGGGGCCATTGATTCCCCTCTCACCCTGTGTTATTCCAAGGTTGACACGATGACAAAAGCCACTTAAGGATGGCAGCTAATAAGACATCTGCTTTCAGACAGTGATTGGGAGGGGAGGTCTGCCAGGCAGCGGTCAGAGGTGGATTGGTAATAGGGTGCATTACCTTTTGACTCTGGGTCACTGCTTCACCTCTGATCCTTGTCCAAAGTGACCATAACTTGTTATCTGCCTGTAAATCTCTAACCCAGGAAAATGAGCCGATGCTTTTGCTTTAAGTCCTGCTAACAACCATCTATACCACAATTAGCCAAAGGAGTGAAGACAGAGTGAGCTGCTGGGGGTCCAGCAGGTCAGAGGCAAGGCATTCATGGGGCCAGTGGCCAGGCTCACTGGCTCACTGACTGCAGAGCTCCAGCACCACCAGTTCCAGAAGCATGAGCCATGTTTTGATACAAATCCAAATATCAATAAAGCAAGGCAAGTTTACACAGGTCTTAGCTTTCCTGTTGTTTCTAGAGTGTCACTAATAAGAGAAATTGGTGCCCATTTAGGAGAATGCACTTTAAGTACGGGTGGACTGAAGAAGGGAAACTGTAGGGTAAAATACAGTAATTTTCAAGGGTCTTGGAGTCTCAGTGCAAAGGGTCTGTGTTCACTGATGAACCAGCCCTGGGCTTTGTGCTGATTTTGGCTGCTTTGCAATGTGTCTGCACTTATATCATACTAAAGCTGCCAGCTAGTTGTGCTACATTTGCAATTTAAAACATTATATATTTCATTTTTACTTTCTGTAAAAGGTATCTTACAATCAGGCCTAGGTAAGATTTAAGTCAGCAGGAGTTTTATTAACTAGTGCTCTTAATCAGTGAAATGTGCAGTGCTATCAGCTGGCCAACATTAGCTTTTTTCACTACCTATAATTATCAATATCTTTTTTGATTCAAGTTATCACAATTACCATATTATGAATATAGATCACTGTATGTTTCTTTTTAAGTCCTTATAGATGTCAAAATGTAACCAGAACTTAATTCCAGTAAAAGGGCATATTGAAGACCTCCATTTGTGGTGATTAAATCATATATTAACCCAGGAGTACAGAAGGTCTGACATCACTAGCAGGTAGTTAATGATTATGCTTCCTATTGTCTCCTAATATTATCTTGAAAATGGACATGTCAGGAGGCATAGAAATCCCTCAGAGCACCTTATGCTTTCTTTATTTCCAAGCATCCAATTGTAGTATATGATCAGAGAGAGACAGAAATATGAATTAAATGATCTATTAGATGTAAAAAAATCAGGTCAAAGCCGTGCATATTTAAAGCCAGTTCTCAGGCAAATCTCCAAATGCTTCTAGGGTATTTGCTGGAGCATTTTAGAGCAAAGCAGGAACAAGCGGATCAAAATACCCCACAACTAGTAGAAAGATTTATTTCAGGAAGGTATCCCATGGGTATTGGTGGGAAGAGCACAGGGACAGCTGTTCAGGCTTCCCCCAGGTCCCTGCCCTGACAGGGGTCACAGCAGATGCTTGGGGAGGGACATCAGCAAAGGGCAAATACAACAGGAGCCTTTCTGCTCCCTTAGCGACCAGCAAATTGAGGTCTCCATCAAAAACACATCTGTAATCAACATGTGTGTGACTGTCTTACTGGTGCTCCAGGAAAAGGGCTTGTTGTCTTTTGCCTACACCAAATTCAGCATCCTGGCTCTTTCAGGTGAAACATCTGTGTGTGCCTGTCCCTGCTGCAGCCCAGCTCCTCAGGCTTTATGCCAACGACAGGCTTAAGCACATGCTTCAATGGTTTTGGTGATGGTAAATAAATGCTGAGGGCCTGAAATTGTAGATTTTAAGGCATTGCCCACCAGCCTAGCCAGTTAAAGTGAAAGGAGGAATACTGTGGGTTTCTGACCTGGGTAAGGCTATCTGTAAGAATGAGCAGAAATGGTGTTTTGAAGATTTTATAGCCTGGGAATTTCATGTTTGGGAATCAACCCATCTTTTTAAACCAAGGTAGTTTTTTAGCCCCTAGCTCCAAGATGTGTTTCTTTCTGTGAGACACACTTTGAGGTGCGCTAGCTGCAGGTGTGCCCTGCTGGGATGTGGGAGAGCGGGAGGAAGAGACACCTCAATGTGGGAGAGTGTCCAAGGTGTGAACCAAAGCTGGCAGAGGGGTTGGGACACAGGGTGTGGAGCATCCATAATGTGGTGCAGCAGTCCCAGGCAGTCCCAGGCATGGCAGAAGCATTGAAACATCATCTGAGCAAACATTCCCTTGGGACTCAACTGCTTCCCCTCCTCCCCATCCAGCCAATTTTACAAATAACTTGGGAACCAGGATAATGGGGAGCTGCAGATGCTGCCCAGCCTCAAACATCTCCTCTTCAGTCTGAGCATCCTGCCCTAATTTCACTGTGAACTCATCTGTGCCCACTGCTTTGCACACAGGTGTGCACAAGTGATACATTACACACCTATGATGTAGGAATAGCTATTTGGTATCTGTGTGCAAAATGAGTTATGACAATTCTTAACTCCCAGTGCTGTAAAACCCTTGGCATAGAAGTGGGAATGAAGCTGACTGCTGTGCTACTGCATCTGGCTCCTCTATGGAGTGTGGGGGAATTTGTCCTCCTGCTCCCAGGGAGGAGAAGACACCAGCATGTCACTAAGGCACAACTTTGACTTGGCCACTTATACAAAATTTAAGCCCCCGTTTAATCTAGGTGCTTAAAAAATGGATATAGTTTGATAAAGTGATGATTAATCTTCATTAGATTCCCCTGTGATCATCACAGCAAAGAGCTGCACTTTTATGTCTGCTTATCATCTCTTCTGAAAATTTTACTGGTAAGGAGAGACTTGATTGGGGATTACATTTGTGTCATCAAATCTCGTTTTTGTTCAGATGCTGCAAAAAAGGAAGGACTTGCTTTTGAGAGAAAAGGAAAGTAAAAGGGTAGCACAATTGCTGGGCTGTTATCTCTGACATTCATATAATGCAGTGTATGTCCTTACCTGACATCTATGTGAGAGAAAAAGACAGGCGTTGATTGAAAAAGGTTAGCAGAGTTCTTCAGGCATGAAGTCATCTCCAGGCAGCAGAGTCACTGCAGTTTATAAACAGTTTCTGCTCTCACCCATCTGCATTCACAGACTTAGGGCACCATTTAACCCATTTGCTTACTGACGCTTCTTTAACACCCAGCTTTGATTTTTCTTGCTATCAGTATGAAACCAGGACATCAGGCCAACTGCTGGGTTTAGGAAAGATGTTTGCAGCCACTGCCCTTGCCATCGTGTCTTCCACAGAGGAGAAGGGCACTGGTCTAATGAGGTGGGCATTGGTGTGGGTAACTTTGTCTCTTGTTTGCTGGGAAAGCACAGAGGGCTGGGGCTCAAGAGGGGCCTTCTTCTTTCATCCCTGGGCATAACCTTCTGTGTAACTGAGAGGTCAGATGGACACAGGATGCAGATGCAGGCAGAAATAGGAGGGTGAGGACCACCACTTGATCCAAAGCCTTCCTTCAAACAACCAGTACACCATCTCTTTCAGTAGCAGTCACTTAGCTTTCTGTTTATCTCTGTTTTCTAAGCACTGGGATTGACTCAGGACATGTCTTCGGGTTCCTTTTATTTCTATAGGCAGGGTACCTACAGTATTATTTCTATTCATATCAGAGCACATAATCCTGAAAAAAAAGCAGTGCAGACATCCTCACAGTCCCTAGGTCTGGCAGATCTTGCAGAGCCAAGATTTCTAACAGTGGAAGTCCAGATACAGAAAACTAACCAAAGAGCTGTAGAAGAACAGGTATTGATAAGAAATTGAGGCAGAGGGGTAGAGGCCTCTCTGTTTCCTTACCCTTGTAGCTCTAACTTGGCTGAGGTATCCTGGGGCCTCAGGCAGACCCACCTGATGGCTTGATGTGGAAAACAGGGATTTTTCAAAGATTGCAACACTCCTGAGCAAGAGGCCAGGTAGCAGTGCTGGAGCTGCTCCGGCAAGTTCTGGGCATTGGTGTGAACTTGCCAAGAGCACAAAAGTTCTGGAAACAGAGCTGCCTCCTGGGCATAGTCTGCCCTGTAATGATTGCAGATGACATTGTCTCTCACAAGACATAGAACAATACCAGCATCTTCCAGCACACTGAGCTGATTATGAATCTAAACAACATGGTAACCAGGTAAATGCAGACTGGAAGCTTTTACATGGCACATAGGTGACAGAGAGACAACTTACCCCCAGGGCAGGTAACAGTGGAATGCAATTGCTGTGGGCTCATGAAGTTAAGTTCAAATGTTCTTTAGAGTCTCTCACATTACTGTGCAGTGTGTGATGACCAACGACCACTGTCCTGCCTGCACACTTGGGAGCATTGCCTGTCATAACATATTTGATTTCAGAGAGAGTGTCTTCTGTATAGTTTGGTTTTAATCAGAATCTAGAGAAAAAAAGAAAAAATCTTATATCCCTTTCATCTGAAGGGACAATAATATCCAGTGCATTGTCTAAAGCTGTGTGTAATTGGAATTGTACAGCATAGCATTTGCTGCTGCAAATGCTGCACAGGTATTTGTTCCTGTGTTGCTATTTGAATCCAGCTGTTCTCACATTTTAGTTTGGAAAATCTTATTTATTCCAGCTTGCAGGTGCTGTTTTCCCATGATCTTTCAAATGCATTCCTATTTCTCTTTTTGTCTTTTGTTCCTGGCTGGAGGGCGTTACCTTCTGCTCACTGAGACTAAAGATGGGTAACATTTCTCCTTCACACACTCTGGACAGTCCACTCCTGCCTTCTTTAATTCCAGGAATTCTTCTTTTTTAGAAAGGGAACACCCAGGTTCCAGGGAAATTCTTTGTGAAACTCGAGATCACGAGTGAGGGTGGCGGGACTGTGTCTAATGACTCACAGGTGCAAAAATGCGCAGCCATTTAAGAACTGCTTAAAAGCCACTTGTGCGTGTGTGAGAAAGTCCTCAGCTGAGCTCTCCTCTGACTGCGGGGAAGGAAGCCGTGGAGCTCTGAGAGCCTCTGGAGAGGCAGAACAAAAGCTCCGGGGGTTGTGCAGGTATCTGCTCCCTCTCCTGGTAAAAAGGGTAAAGCACCGGCAGAGGGAACTCCTTCCTGCTCCTCCATGCCCGTGCGGGGCTCTGCGGTGAGGTGAAGGGGGCAGAGGGGGAGATGTGAGGCCTCGGGTGAAGGCTCCCGCGTATCTCTGCGAGGCGGCGGCCCGAGCTGCCTGGGCGGCGGGAGCCCGCGAGGCGGGCGGGAAAAGAGGGCTTGGGTCCTCGCAGCGAGACCACCCGGAGGTCTTGGGAACCAGGAATTAACATTAGGGATGTTCTCAGTGGCCAAATAAGAGATGAATCGGAGTTAGTAGCAGAGTAACGTTTCACCCATAATGGTGTTTTGATCAGTTTGCTGCTCGTTCCAATCTCCCTGCTAAGCTTTCTCCCATTAGGGCTTTGAGAGGCTGGTGAATTTGGGACCCCTCGCCAGTGTCCGTGATGCCAGTGCCGGTGTCTCTGCAGGCTCTCGGGTGTCTCAGGAGCTGAAGGAACTAATTTAATTGTCCTATGTGCCATAAGCGCATGTTACTGATTGGCGGGAGAATGATTCCATGCCAATGTCACATCACAAGCATTACAGTCACAGAAATTTCTAGAAAAACTGCTTTAGTATCTAAATTTGAGGGGGGAAACTAGCAACTAGACAATATTTTATTGCCACAAACACCTGAAGGAATAATTTAGATCAATTCCAAGCATTAAACAAAGCTGGGAAGACAAAGTTAACTGCTTGAAGAACAAGGAAATGTTCAGTTCTTGAGCTGTATTGCTGGAATGGATATACAGATTCAACATAATTAAACACAAACATTCAAATTATGTACTTGGGTAGAGATACACTCACCTGTATAAAACTTCAGGTCAACACAACATCAGTTTCCAGGGGATTTAGTGGTTCTTAATTGGGTCTCTGTGCTGCTCAGACCTTCTCTTGCCCTTGAGCTTCTGATGGGCATCTCAGGTGTAATATTGCCCTCCCCACACATGGGCACCTCATCTGTCTGGATGTCTGTGCACCCAGTCTCTTCACTGGCTGCTTTACTCCTAGTTTGAGCTTCCTTGGAGGTATGTGCATGGAAGAGTTCTCAGAAGTAGGGACGTTGCACTTTTAATGTAAAAATGGACATAGCTGATTTCCAGAAACTTCACTCAAAGATGATTCTTATTCATGAATTTTGATACAGCAGGCTGGCTTCTCTCTTGGTTGTAATGTGTTAAAGATGATACAACTGACTTGGTATCACAACAGTGTGTCAAAATATGTTATCATGCTAAGAAATAGAAAACAGTTTCTTGGTGAGACCTATGCTCAGCAGTCTAGCTGTGTTTGGCAAAGTACTTACATGTTTGTTTAAATTTATATTTATGTCCTACTGATTTTCAGTGGGACTGTCATACTTCCCAAATACTTAACTGAGAATTCAGGCTCTGTCTTGTAAGCATCCTCCATCACTACTGAATTCAAAGGAAACTGATGGACTTTGTCATCCAGTAGGAAAAAAAGCATTTTATTGGGTAAGATCTTAAGGAAACAAATTACTTATCTTTTCTGATATAAGTGAAAGGGAGAAGTACAAGGACATAATATATTTAGCTGAATAAAAGAGCAGCACACTGGAATGCAAGGGGTTATATTAGGAAAGCCTCCAAATGTTGGATACTGTCAGAAGTAATTCCTGGAGGCTGGGACCTGATCTAAGTTAGAAGATAAAAATGAATAGAGCAAAGAAAGCATGAATGTTGCTTTGTAATATATTTAGTAGTAGCTGTGTGTAACACAGTACATAAATTCGGAAAATTAAGGAATATTTCTGAGGGCTAAGGGAATGGAAGCCCAATGCTCCTCACTTAGCAGGATGAAGACAATTGTATCATTTGTATTAGCCTTACAGGTGACCTTCTTTTTGAATGGGGTTAACCATCATGCTTGTTTAGCCCTGGACATTTCTTCCATGTGGCCTGGTTCTGCTGGATAGTTTTTGCACTCTGAACTAATATCTGGAAGGAACTTGGCTGAAACCACAGCTTTTATTATACTGATGGCATCAGGCTGGACAGGAACCATGACACCAGTGTTAGCCCTACAGCCACCCTGAGGCACATGCTTTCTATTTTGGACTGACCTGTTATGACTATGCCCATGCCTTTCCCAGTTTGGAAAGGAGAATTCAATGTGACCAGACATCAGGAAGATACTTTGGGTGAGATCCCACCACTGGGCATTTCTGTTGCCTCAATTTGTATGATTTGTACTGTGGAGCTATGAGAGTGTGGAATGGAGCCTTAACTCACGTGTGAAATGTGCATTTTGAAACAGAGTAAATGATTGATTTGAGCAGTAACCATGCATCTCTATAGATCACTAGGTGAGGGTAACCAACAGAAAACAGCAGGACTCTGTTCAGTACTTTTCTGTTTTTTAACTATTTCCAGGCATGGATATTATATGCCAGCTCCTAGTTAGGGTACTGTCTTGTTCCTGTTCCTGTTTCTCTGTAGAATTAATTAAAACCGTCACCTGGATTGAGCATATCAGATGAGCCTCAGACCACAAAATGAGTCTGTCATAAAAAGGGAGTGCAGTTCAAGAGGCTGTTAGCTTATGGGAAATGAGCTGTCCCCTACGCAGGTCCCTAGGACTGCAGATTTATATAGTGTAAAACTACACTGAGACTAGCCCTTCATGGCCAGCCTGATTTCAATACTTGGATGAACTGGTGGAGATATAAAGAAGGGAATGTCATGTTTCACATGGTGCTTTCACCTTAAACAGAGGCAGAAAACCTTGTGACTGGCTCTCCTTTCATATATGAGTGCTCTGGGCAGAATAAGCTTCCCTGCAGTCATCCAGGACCCGCCAGCCTCAAACCTGCCATGAATTTGCTGATCCAGAGGAGGAGGGTGACCAAAGGGGGCTTTAGCCCATACATTAGCACCACCTGATACAGTATATCTCCTCTGGGGCAGGATGAGGAAGGTGCTACAGACCGTGACCATCACAGCTGCATCCAGCTGTAGCCATCTAACAAACCCCAGTGAAGAGCAGGGCCACAGGGAAACACAAATCCTTCAACAACCTGATCCATGCATTCTCTGTGCACAGTCGCCCTTCATTTCCCAATGCTATCAGTCATAAAACTTGTCATCCTGATTTAAAAAGCTGCTATCTACAGCTATATATAGGCTGTTCTGTGTGTGGTTCAACACTGAGCCTTTCACACACATTAATATCTCCTTGTGTCCTGCAGCGAAGCACTACCCTTGCCCACTGGTTAAAGAATACAGCACACAGCTTAGGGCCACAGCCTCCCAAACATTGATACACCTGCTTCCCTGTCTTGGAAAAACAGGCTTGTGAAATGAGCAGGACTTGTGGTGCTGTTTCCAGGACTGCAGCCTCCGTGCTTTGCCAGGAGAGGACCTGTCATACTGCACACAGGTAAAAACTGCAGTTGCCACAGAGAGGAATCGGATGAAGTTCAGATGTGTTTTTGTGAATGAAGCTCGTGCCCTGGTGACCCACCTCAAGCAGAGGGGGAGGAGAGGGAATGTTCTTAAACATGCATTCCCAGAGGCAGAGTGCAAACTCATCTTTCCCCACATAGCACACATGCGTAGAGTGGCCTGGAAAGCACCAGACGCTCCTTGTTAAAAGTTGGCATCTCTTCAACACAGCTACCAGTGATTTTTCCATAAACCACATTAAGATTCAGTATAAATGCCATTATGGATTTCACACCACATTAAAAGGAGTGAGTGATTGACTACATTCCCAGTAGCTTATTTTTCATCCTTTGACAGCTGTTAACCAGACAGAAGCATTATTAGTTCAATTTCTCATGCTGTAGAAATATTTGGATATAGGAATTTGGCCAGTTTTTTTCCTTCTTGTTTCTGGTTTTCTATCAGATTTGGTTAGATTGTTTTGACAACTCTAGAATGTAGCTAGCACAGTATCTTCACACGAATGTTGCTTTTAGATCCAAGCCTCCAGGTTTGCTAAGTAGATTTGAAGCTTGAACTAAAGAAGCTGTAATTAGAGCACTCCTAAGCAAAGTTGCAGGGTCATCAGGGCTTGACTATGTTTTGCTTTTCACAAAAATAAGAGCTGCTTGTGGGATGTGAGGTTCAGAATTAGGATCTCCTTGCCATGGTCAATAGATAACATGACAAATAGATATTGAATGTTCATGCTGAGTTGAATCTGGTTTTGCCTTTTGTAGGCTACAGACAGGAGAATATCCTTCTTGTTCATCAGTCTCTTCAGTTTTTATTATTAATTGTCTGAGAAAACTTCAGTGCAGTCTGTCTTCTGGAATGTGCAGTCTCTTAAAGGAAACAAATTCATTTGCAATCGAGTGTCAAAGTTCTTAAAGCATAAAGTACTGAAGTAAAAGCATTTCCCAGGTACCTCAGTACCACGGTCAGAGTTGGCAGTGTCTGCTATGACCCCTGGGGAATTTACTCTCTTCAGGCATTATTCATTGTTTCAAGCAAAACGATTGTGCAAAATCAGCAAGGTGACAGTTACACAGAACAAAGTCGTGCTCTCAGTCAGTCAGGGGCAATGGAAGGCAGCAGCATTGAGGTCAATAAGTTACTTTGCATTTAATTCAGAGGAGCCAGCAGCAGAGCCTGTGCATCTCTGAGGTGTTTGGGTGTTACAAACAGTGCTGCTTCCCTCCCGTGGGCTTGGGGCTCCATCAGCTCTGTGATGGGAAACTGAGGGGCATGGGAAATCCCAACTGTACCTGAAAGAATTGCATTTGTGGGAAGCAAACAACTGAACCCTTCTCAGTGTATTTGTCTGAATGTCATTTACACAAGCTTGTAGAGCATACAGAGAGAAAAAATTTTCGACTGAACATAGAGGCGATTTTAACAGTACTTTCCTGGAATATGGTTATTTTCAAATCAAGTCTGAGTTATGGAATTTAAATTACAAAGTAAGTTCTGTTCTTCAAACATTTAAATACTCTTTTCTTTCCTCTTTTTTTTTTTTTTTTGTTATAGGCACACTGGAAATGGGCATATTGCAGGAGCATAAAGCCTTCACTGGTAAGCAACATAAAATTGCTATTGCAACTGTTAAGTTTGGAATTTTAACATTCTCAAACAAAGCTAAGTACTCATTTCTTGTTCCAACTAAATATTTATGATTTCATATGCAAATATATAATGTTCTAAGTAAGCTAGTGACAGAGAAAATACACATTTACCTTGCCTCAGATTAGAGCCAGGATAAACTTATATGATTCAGGTGTTTGTGTTCCATGCCATGGGAAGAGTAGGAGTGCCAATAAAGTTCTTCCTGTAGCTAAAAATCCTGGAGAAGCCTTGTAAAATGTGCAGGCAAAAGCAACCAAGGAGAAAAATCTGCTGTGTCCATGGTTCCTTCTTTACATCTGCCCTGACCAACTTGGGCACTGTGGAGTAGTAAACCAGGTCACAGAACCAAGTGACCACTGGCAAGCTTCAGGTATGAGGCATTAACACCCATTCCTCAGAGGAATGAAGACACAAACCTACTTTGATTTTCCTAGGTTTATTCATGTAACTAATTAATATCTCAACCAGCCAAGAACAGGCAAAGACCTAACAGCATTTCGGTGCATTCCTCGGGGAAACACTACACTGAGACAGCACAATTAATTTGGAGAAGATTCATTTAGACAGCAAGTTAATTTTAATGGATAGAAGCAGACAGGAAAACTATTCTCCAGAAAACTGTGAGAAAGTCAAATTCCCTTTCTCCTTACCTGTTGTCTTTGAAGACAAAGACATGCAGAAAGCACAGCAAACCTCTGTTGAATTTCTACAGGTTTCTGGGGATACAGTGATGACTGAGCCACTCATTGGTGTTTTACTGGGTAAGGAAACTTGTCCTCCAGCTCATCTACACGTTGAAACTGTACCAAAGCCTCAAATAGCACAACAATATCTGGCTTCACCATATGAAAATGAGTTATTTCTCATTAGCATTAGAAATACAGCTTCCCAGAGCTAAGCCTACAAATTACGATTTTTTTTTTAGGGTGCCTTGTAATGATTTGACTGAAGATGGGGAGGAAAAAAACGTGGCAAATATCAGTGGCAAGAACTGGTGCTATCCATTTTATAAGCAAACTAGGTTACTGTGAAGTTGTCCTTGTCACGGAGTGCCAAAGTGCAGCGTGCAGTTCTCGCCTCCTTGTGGGCTGCCATCTGCCGTTACATCTCCCTCCTTCCTCTGTCTCCCTCTTGGGGTCAGGTTGGACCGTCAGGGGTTTTGGCAGGCGGTGGTAAGAAAAGTCCAGTGCTGTGAGTTTCTTAGGGGCCAGTGCAGCCTGCTGCTGGTATGGCTGCAGTCTCTGCCTCCAGGCAATGAGGTTACAGACCTTGCACTACTCTGGGGCTGTCCCCAAACTGCTGTGAAACAAATGCACTGAATTTTTGCAGTGAAATGGTCTGTGCTCTTGCTCAGCATTGCCACAGTCAGTGGCTGTGCCACACTACAGTGAAGCAGGGCTTTTAATGCTTGAATAATGCATCTTTGAGCATTTAAAAATAGCTCCCAGTGTTTTGTTTTCAACAACTGCATTTCTTAACAGCTCATGGGAGGTGTTTTTTTTTCCAGTGTGAAATTCTGCTGATGTTTGCACAGGTCGTTGTACCCAAGCACAGATTAGGCTCCACTCGAGGAAAATTTCATCAGGAAATCATAAGGCAAAGTGGGATCCATGAACTGCTGTGAAACAACCAGTGACTCAGATATGGAGAAATTATCTGCTTTGAGCCTCAGCAGTCCACTTGCATCCCAGGCTGCTTTTGCAGCACACAGTAGAAGTAAGTCCAAAGTGTTACTGGCCAAGAACAAGTGTTCTTTGAAACCTAAAGCAGATTTTAATAACTGTTTTCTGCTACAGCTGGGCCCAGCAATGGGGTTTGTATGAAAGGAAAATTCATTGACCACCAACAAAGAGCATGCCTCTGTTTGCCCAGGAAATGTCTCCTGTATTGGTTCTAACCCTTTTTTACATCCAGATGGGTATTTGCATTCCTGGCTTTTTAGGAAAATGAAGCAGGACACAGTGTGTCTGTTTATTATATTATATATTAAATTATAACCAATTAGTTTATGAAGTGTTAGTTATAATTTATTTTTATGGTTATGCAAGACAATGTTTGAACCTTTTGGACAAGATCTGCTCTGTGATGACCATGACAGTCATGTCAAAGGTAAGGGCTGAGTGTTGGGAAAAGGGGATGTTAAAGTGAGGCTATTTTGTACATGTGGCTCTGTATCTGCCATCATTTCATCCCCACATCACATTCCAACACAGGGAAATGAAGTCTAATGAGTTTTTAGGCAACTCTTGCTATAACCTATATTTTATTCTATTTTAAGTTTTTGTAAAAACATAAGTTTAAATGAAATAGCCATGTCCGACTCTTTGGAGTTAAGTAGGCAATGAATAGAAACCAATGCAATCTAAGCACCCTGACTCATGTTCCCTGAGGCAAAGAGCTGCTGTGGCTCAGGATGCTCTATTTTGCAGATTAGTTCTCACAGCAGTGTCAGCAATAAAATGTTTGCACCTCAGCCACTGCAATGCCAGAGCAGACATATCCCTGTGAAGTTACCTTTAAAAAAGGCAGTATGCCCACACCAGACTGTGATCAAATGTTTTCTTCTAACTCCTCTACAAGAAGCATTATTTCTAGACACTGGGGTAAGGTTGGCATTTGGGGATGACAGAATTGGATTTGCCAGAGCTTCTCTGTAGGTTCTGTGCAGCCAGTGGGTGCAGGACTGGTGTCATCATCCATGGCAGGACATTTCTCCAGGCACCTGCTCAGTATTTCTGTCAGAATTGGGATTAACAAAAGAAGTGCTGTTTTTTCCATTTTTTCCACACAGAATGTGGCACTTAGCCCCATCAGTACACTGAGAGGGAATGTTCTTACATCAACCCTCACACAAAAGTGGCTTATTTTACATGAGGTGTAAAAAGATTTCACACTAAGATGAATTAACAATTAGTTGCCATGATGTGATGCAGCAGCCCTCTCCTTTCAAAGGAGAAGTTTTACCCTGGGCAGCCCCTATAGATCTATCTGTCCCATGGCCGTAAGACTTCACACAAATCTGCCAGGCATTCAGCTCCAATACCCTTCACAGGAGGTTACTGGTTCATCTTGTGTCTATTGCTTAATCAATGAGAAATGAAACTCCAGTTGCTGCCAAACTGCTGCTTCAGCTAATAAAGGCTTGGTCTGCTTTGCTTGAGTATCCTAATTAATAATAATGAAATATTGTAAGTAGATTTGATATCTTTTGAGATATTTATTTTTTTATTTTTATTTTTCTTTCACCCAAATGGGAATTCAGTAATGCCTGGAGTTTTATTTGTCACTGATTTACTCTTTAATTGGAACCGATTGCCTGAGCTGTTACTTGTAACCGCAGCTCTCTCTCTACTCAGTTTAGGGGAAAACCTTTAACATCACCACTGTCTTTTGCAAAGTAGTCATAAAAATGTTAATGTGCAGTCAGAATAAAATGCCATTATTCTGCCTGCAGTGAGCTTCACACTTATTTTACTGTGCTCTTGATTTCTGCATATGGCAGTATCAAATCCACTTCTCTTGCTGTAGATATTTAAGTGCAGCTTAAAGAAATCAGAAAAAAATGTTTTGTCAGAAGGTGAGACTGTCCTTTAAATATGTGGGAAAGGGCTAAGTGACCTCAGTTCTGACACTGTTACCTATTTTTTTCAAGTACCTAATTCCTCTTCCCAGTGAAGTCAACAGGAATAATGTTTTCCCCCTTCTACACTTTTGGCATGTGGGTCATATGCCAAAAGCCTATCATGTGGTTACCGTGAGGTTTTTTTCATGAGTATCTGTAATGTAATCACTAAAGTCAACAGTACTCTGGAAATAGGATATACATTCTTGTCTCAATAGCTTTAGTCATCAACAGAAGAAAGAATTGGACTGGACTCCCATTTGCTAATTTGTTTTATCCATGTGGACAGCTCTTCTCTTTGGAGTAGCACTTCAGATATCAGGCATCTAAATATTACTCTGTTAGAACTTATTCTATTTTTCAGATAGAAAGTGGTGGGTGTTTTTTTAAGAAAGAAGGTTAAAATATGATTTTAAGATGAGCAGCACATCTTTTCTGATAGTAAAATAATTTTAAGGCAGGTCAAGTTTTGAGTTCAAACTATTTGGTAATATTCCTCCAAATTAGTTATGGATTGTCACAGTCAAAATCTGTTTCCTTACATTAGCTTGACATTTTCCATCCCAAAAGTTCTCACAGGAACATATGTACATTTTGATGACAGGTGTTTTTCAGAAAACCTGTAAAATACATGTTTGAAATGTGGATATAGTCTTAAACTATTTTTCAGAACTAGAAAACAAAATCATTTCAAGTTAGCAATGCCAGTTGCTCTAACTTGTCTCTTTAAAGTCTCAGAATTAGGAATGATAAGGATTGATGAACTTGACTGGGTCCAGAAAAATCCCAAATTATTTCACATGTTTCTTATGTAGAAAAAATAAACCACACAACAATTCCTACTGTGCTATATTTGTGAAAGGTTAGTGTATCTCGATTTCTTTCTCCTCTGGAAATGTTTCTGGAGAGCATATTATACAGATGGAAACATAAAGTACTTAACACTGCACTTACTTCAAGTTTATGCTGATATAAATAAAGTCTGGAGAATCTCCTCATCATAAAGCCTATCTAAAAAGCCTTATGAAAGTTCTCCCTCCCATTTAACTTACTAGGACAATTTTCTATTAATGCTTTGTTCAGATTAGTCAGTGTATTGTCCTAATAAAGAACAATTAAAATTGTTTTAATTTCATTAAAAATCACCAAGACTTTACAATATTATGTGAAAGACTGAAAGTTAACACGTATTTCAGTCATGTGAAGCTCAAAATTGAGAGCATCCTAGGGATACCATGGGCATCCATCAGATGAGTGAATAAAGATAAATGATGGCACGTAACATTATCCACTTAAGTGCCACAACTCCATCTGTAAACTAATGAGAATTCATTACAAAGATACTAGAGAAAAGCAGATTACCTTGGATCTATGGCAAGGTAAATCTGGTTTTGCTTAGTGTCTGTTTGTTTTCCAAGTCCTTACAAATGAACAGCCATTATCTTCTTCATTGTGCTTTTATAGTTTTCCCTTCTCCATCAACTTGAAAAGATTAGTATTAGAAACCTGATTCAGATCCAATCCCATCTATTGATCTGTTTTTTGAAACACCTGAGCTTGAAGCAGGAATATTTCTTCATCTGCAGTCTCACACAGGCTTTAGCAAGCATCAGCTAGTCACACAGGAGAAGATTTCAAGTGACCACTGAAAATCCTGTATTTCATTTAACATGTATGATTTTTCTGGAAGTGTTTAGTACAGACGTTCTGAAAATTGTAAAGTGATTGAAGTAACTGGTAGAGTAACTGTACAACTGGGACAGCCAGCCACAATAGTCTGGAGAAGGAGAGGAGGAAAATGTGTGGTATCTGGAGAAGACATGGAAACAGGTAAGAACCCAGTGTGAGATGGCATGCAGTAGCTGCCCTTCTCAGAGCACCCAACTCATGCACCAGCATTTCCCAGACCATCTTAAATAACAAGCTGGTTCATAGTGAAATTCTGACCCTCCATATGATCAGATATTAGTAAAATATGAATAAATATATAATGTAAAGTTAAAGGAGAAAGTGTCTAAGTGAAGAGGGAAGGTGCAGGGAAAGCTATTTCCATCTTCTTCCTGATCCCTCAGGGCTCATATTTTATGATAATGATTAATGGTTTTTTTGAGACAGAGTTGCTGATCTCTGTGGATTGGTTTTTTTTGCTCAGGCCAGGAAGAGGAGTGGGATGTCCTCTGAGGCAGATGTTTTTGTGTGAAACTGGGAGCCTACAGACCACTTTGAAGTCAGAAAGCCTGACTGCTGACCTCCGTGCTAGAAAGGCATGCCTACAAGAGCTCCCAGCTGGACAGGAGCTCCTTACTCTTGTTCATTCTAGATGCTGTAATGTGTCCATCAAGGCCTATCACAGCAAACCTCATTTCAGTAATCCCTGCTGATGCACAGTTAAGAACTTTAAAGCAATGCTGTGAATGGCAGCAGTCTGGAAGCTGATGTCAATTGTATCTAAGTTGGACTGGATCAGTAAGATCCAAAGCCTCCCTGTAGTCTGTTCTTACTTACACCAGGATGAGGTTGTAATACTCTTCTGTCTTAAAGACATCATGGCACAGAAAAAGATGACATTACCCCTTCCGCATAAGGTGTGGAAACACCCACAGTGTATTTATCCAGTCAGATCTAAGTCTGCACATGTCTCCTGCTTGGTTATGACTGCAATCAGTACCCTCATCTCCACACATACTGAGGTGTACTGTTAAGAAAGAGGACAGCTCAGCAGTCTAAGTCCTCACTGGTGAATAGAATTTTTGCTGGTCCCTGTTAAGTTTTGTTGTGCATGAGGACTAAATTCTTTTGCCTGTAATATTCTGGCAATGACTACTTTCTGGAGATTGATTAAATGCTTCAGCTTTGCTCAGTCTATTAATCTCAGCAGCCATTTATTGCTTCGTATACTGCAGTGCATTGGGGATTATCCCTTAAGTACTGTGTGTAGGAAGCATGTAGCAGCAAGATACAAATCTTGTGTCTTGGAAATGCTTCTCTGGAAATGAGGAAAAGGAGCTGTCAGTAAAAGCCAAGATAGTTTATATTGGCACTGGATGCCTCAACCTTTTGCCATCAGTACTGCAGGCTCTCATTTCCCACATCAAATAACTAACTCAGAATCTGTGGTGCAGCTCAGTGTAGCACTGCTGCTCTACTCTTGCTTGTCTGGTGACACCCAGTTGTACCCAAGCCAGTGGAAAGGGGGCTTAAATCTCTGCAAACTTCTTAGTGTGGGCTGTTGCTGTTGTGTATTGACTGGAACATTCAGCCCCTTAATCTAGTGAACAGGTACCACTGCCTGCAGTGTTGCAGGTGTTATTATTCTGCATGTTAAGCAAATACATGAAGGTAACATGTGCATCCTAGGGGGCTAGACAAACATATATCATCTGTATTAGCACTGAGGCTACCAACACAGATACACCAAACACTAAGAAGTTTTTTACTTTATCCTGAGTCTTTGACTACATTTTGTATATTGTCTTGCAAAAATTGACACTTGGCTAACAACAGTAGCTTCAGCAGAGCTATGTCACTCTATAGCAGCAGAGGGATGGGCTCTTCATTGCTCAGCCACTGTTCCTGACTTTCAGAAATCATCTCAGGATTGTCACTCTCTAAATCCTAAGTCTCTAGTCTCTCTCCACTCTCTAAATCTAAGTCTCCTTTACTTGGTTGCTTAATATTAGGTTGTCTCTCATTTCAATAATGTAAAAACAAATTGGCCCATGTATCAGGATGAATTCCCTCTGCACTGAGTCTCCAATGTAGTTAACCAGGTTGTGTTTACCTTTCTAGCTATTTGAATGGGTTTGTTTAGCACTTATTTGAGAGAACTTGATAGCCAATGAGCAATGAGGCACATGTACAGAGAGAGAAAAGACAATGTCAGCAGGGTTTTCTGATGCTCCTTTCTTTCTGCCTTTCACTGTTTATCCTGATCTAACATGTCAGCATTTAGATGTGTCTATTTATGCTCACCTGTTCTTTTGTACACTTCCAAGCCCTTGGTTTATTGCCTTGCTAGCTCCCTGGTGTGTTTTGCCTGCCCAGCCTCTAGACCAGGTTTCTGATGGGGCACATCTTTCAGACTTCAACCCCTTGACTTATGGGAAAAGGTGGTGTAGAAGATAGAGAATAGTTTTGAAGTATCAAAGATCAGGAACTGGGTAGCTAGAAGTATGTCCTTTATATCCATACCAGTCACTGTTTTGTCACAAGCCACAAATTCAGAGTCAGACAGCAATGAACTCTTGTGGGAAAAAAACAATTCACAGTATTTTTACACTTATGTGAGAGTAAATGGAAAATTCAGATTGCCAGTCACCACCAACAAATTGTGCTGCTAGTTCCAGTGGCATGTTCCCAAAATTCACTGTGTCCACCATCATCCTCAAGCAGCAAAAAATTCTAGCTCATAGCACTGAGGGATTACCTTGAAAGAAGTCAGCACCAAAACAAAACAATAACTTACAGCAAGATAAAAACCCACTGCTGCTTTATCTCTACTTATTCTGGAGCAGATAATGTGAAGCAGTTAGAGAAGCATCTCATTTCAGCAGAAATCTCATGTGGAGAAGTTCTGAGCGTGAAATTAACCTGTGGGTTTTTTTTAATTCCATTTTTTTCCCATGTCACATAGTCCCCCATGAAGCTTAAGGCCAGCTAATTGCTTTCAGTATCAGTGTACAGCTAGTATAATATTGTAGAAACAACTAGAGATCCTCATTAGAGAAGATGCCCCCTATGTAGATGCCAGGACTGTACAAAGCCAAGGTCTCACTGCACTAAACTTCTATGTTGGGAAGACATGAGACAAAGGTTTTTATCCAGATGACAAATCTAGTCCAGTTTTCAAAGACAGGCAGGCCATACTGCAGAAAAAGGGGACAGGCTACAAAAGAGCCATCAAATTACTTCAGAGGTGTTTCTAAATATTCTGTTGTGTGAATGAAGTGATTAATGGGCTTGCTGCTTCTCCTCAAATCTCAGTAGATCTCGTGGTTGATAATTACATTTTGATCTTCATTAAAATGGCACCCCTTTGCTCAAATCTTTGCTGGGTTCAGGGGTCAGAGAGTTAACATTTGGTGGGATTAATTGCTCCAGAGTATTCAAAAACATCTCCAGGATTGCCCAAAGAGGCTGTTTTGGGATAGAGAAGGAAGACACATGGGGGAAAAATCTATGGAATCCAAACGTACAATGGAGCTAGTAAATGGCTGAAGTTACCTCCATACTGCTGCATTCATGTCCCCCAGGTGACACAATCCTATGCAGTCATGGCATTGATGCCAACTCAGCAAATCAGCAGGTATTGTTGCCTGTAGTGAAGGCACTAAAACCCCCTTATTAATCCATGGACTTCCATACATCCACCAAGCAGTAAAATGTTGTTGCTGCTTTGAAGAAGTTTAATAGTGGTTCATCTGATGAATGTGATACAAACCCAAATAACTTCTTGACAGCCTTTTACTGCACTTGCAGTTGTTTAAAGTAATAGCCGATAGGAAGGCTCAGAGAGCTGAACAGGAACCCAGAATTGATTCCAGAGTGTGTCTTTACAGAGCAGATGAGTGCATAGACACTGTGCCTCTGCCCTTGAGCCGAATGCTGCACTCTTCTGGCCCCAGCTTTGTCACCCAAAGAGGTCATCGTGGCTCTTTATGTGTAACCACCCTCTGTGGCACAACCATCCAGCTCATCACCTAGTGTAGTCAAATGCCTGAGCAGTGCTTTGGTGTAAAGCCCCTGAGGCTAGCACAGCCCTGCTTCAGATCAGCTGCAAGTGTAGCCCTGCTCTGAGTGGCAGCTTGGTGAAGAGTCAGCTGCAAAGAGAGTGTGGTTCAGTCCTGCCTGCCAATCCTCTAGCCTCTGAAAGGCACAGCAGCAGCAGTGCACTGTCTTCACTATGTTAAGGAGGTGTTCAGGAGCAAGCAGGCGTGACCGAAGTGATGCACTGTGCTAGTGCACAGACTGGCTAAATCCCTGGAAAACTGTACGAGAAGATTCTCACAGCTTTCTGTGAGGTCTGCCTTTTCTGCCGAGTCTGTTGCTCTTGGTTATTGATGATCTAAGGCAGCAGTACTTACTCAACTAGAAAAGTACTGAAGGGGGTGAGGAAGGGTGTGCTTTGCAGGAATTCTAACTGCAATCTACCTGTAACTGAGAATTAACATTCATATTGAAGCAGGCCAGTCTTTAAGTCACCTCTGTTTATTTGAGTTTTGATACTTTAAAAAGTATCTTACTTGTGTTAGTGTGCTGAAGACTGTAATAATTGTATTTTTTTATAAAGACATCACAGAGTGATATGACTTAATGCTCTGAAGTCTGTGTTCCCAAGTAGCTCAGCTTTTTCAAGTAAGCCATGCTAAGGCTTTGCCTTTGTGTTAATATGATTCTAAAAAGAAGCGGACTGATACTAGCCTAGGCCTAGCATTATTAAAGTCTGTTATTTCTTTTCCTATTACCTAATTTGTAACTCACACTGGGTAGTAACCAAAGTGCCTGCTGGGAGACTTTTTAAGCAGGTTTTCTTTGCAGCCCATTTGCTTTCTTATAATTGAACAAGGTGGGGCTGAATGTGCCAGTCAATTTTAAAGGCTTTTTGTAAGGATGTTATGAGCCACCACCTCATGTTTAGATCTGTGACTGCTTTTGAAATTGACTGTCTTTTGAAAAGAGATCTCAGTTCGTCAAACATTGGAAAAGTTTACTTGTTTTCTTGGAATGCAATTATCCCTGGGGTCCTATAAGTGGTAATGATGAAAAGCCTAAATGAAGCTGAAATCATGTATATCATTTATGTCAATTGATCAGCTGACACAAACAGTCACAGCCTTATGTTACCACATCAGAATATTGAAACTACTGTGGCCAAATTTTGTTGTGATTTCTGATGGGTTACATACTCATTTGTTAAGGTTACTCAATCTATTTGATGTCTGTATATCTTTGGTTCCATAATATTAATATTGGACCACTACAGCACTTGGAAAAAGAAAGCTGATCAGCACCAGGGAGAAAATTACATTTCTTCCCAGTTATCTGCAGCACCCAAAACATGATTCACATTGGTGCTGCTTTATATTGCCCCTCTGAGTTATTCCTCATCCAGTACCAGTGCTAAGAGGACAGTAAATACCTGCCCTGACATACAGTCTGCACAAACAAAGTTATGCCTTCAAAACTTCTGGAACAAATCTGAAGCAGTCAGGTGAGTTGTGCGACTTACGTGCTTTTCATCATCCAGCTGCAGCACTTCAATTCCCCATTGCCAGGGACCTAAAGCCTCACGTGATTTCTCTTGGAACCACAACCTAAGCCAATTAGTCCCCAACTCTTTAAAATCTATCTGCTTTACTATTAAACTGATAAACTGTGAAGTCTTATCCTGTTGTGTGTAATCTCTCTTCTCAGAGCAGTTCAGCTGACACACCAGAGAGACTGCCAGCAGCAGGCTGTCCACACTCCTGCTATGAAATACAAGATGCAAGTCCTCCCTGACTCATTGCTGCTGGACCTGACCCTGGCTGCTGTGGATGTGTGAATAATACAGGAGTTTGCAGATAAGTAGGACTTTGTAAGTAACATAAGGCCATGGCTGGTGGAGATAATGTTCTCCCAGTAGAAGCAGAACTGTGTACCCACAGGTCTGGTATCTCAGGGCCTAAGTCTCTGTGAGATGTGAAAATGCCAGGGGTTGGTTTTGAAGTTTTAGGAAGCAGGTTTAAACATTAGCTAAAAAAATCCTGGGTCTTACTTTCATATCCTCACTGGGACTGGTAATAGCAGATATCTCACTGATGATGTTGTTTTCTAGCTGACTCACCGGATACCAAGGCGTTGCTACAAATCTTGTTGCCAGTCATGTCTGAACTGATGCCTTGGGGAAACACCATATCTGGAAGTTGGGAAGACATAATTATATCAATATATGAAGATAACTTTCTCCTGTTGCATGGTGTTAACCGTCAAAGGGGAGAGCTTCTCATACCAATCTTAAGTCATGTCTCTGTCTGCCAAAAGATGTGAAAAGTGCTACTATCAAGGAAGAAACATTTTGTACATCTGCTTCTCATCCTGCTCCCCTGCTATCAAATATCCTATTTGATTTCTTGAAGGTCTCTTCCAGCCAAATCATTCTATGATTCTATGATTTGTTGTAGACAAATCCTTAAGTACTTTATTTTTATTTATTTATTTATGTATTACTTTAATCATTTAAATTCTCAGAAAAGTAGCCTGTGACTGGCAGTTGAATGTTACACAACTTTCTGGCCTGAATTATAATTTGAGCAAAATCTGCCTTTGGGGAAAATTCTTCCCTGTATAATGAAATAAAAAGAGTGATATTGACAATACTTCGTCACTGGACTGGTAGAGAGTTCAACAAAATAAATGCACTGTGTACTAAGTATTTGAACTAGGTGCTGGGTAATTTAAAAATGGGGATATTCTAGGCATTTTTTTAAACAGAAGTCTAACATTCTTCAATTTAGTCAGGTTTTCAAATGTTGCTATTCTGCAAACTGAAGAGCTGAACAGGAGATTCTTGCAGATGGAAAGCACAGATACAGCTACAGAAGATATAAAAAATAGTTTATTTGATTCATAGTCTCTTTCTACTTCTTTGTCTTCTTGTAGCTTGAGAAATGCTTGGCTGAGTGAAGTTCTATGGTTCTTTATTTTGGAGAAATACCTATTTTGTTTTAATAAATCAAGGCTTTCAGTTTCCTCCATAAATCAAGGAAGTGAAGCAATTCTATTACTTTTTTTCCCATGTAGAGCCAGCTGATGGAGTCTCTACTTGTCTGAGTGCTAAGACTAAAGTCAACAACATTATCCATTAAGAAGTTTCTCTCCGAGATGAGCCCAAAGACCAGTTCTCTTCCATAGCCAGGTAGGTGTGCACTTGGTGTCACACAGCATAGATCAGGAGAGGCTGGGATGCTGCTCTCAGACAGAGAGTAGAGGCCAAGGGGAGGTCTTTACTGGGGTAATAACACTAACCAACTCCTGTGTGATGAGGTGTTAACCTCCATGCTTGTTCCTTCTGCTACCAGATATTAATGACAACTGGCCCCTGGAGCTGCATTTTTCCATTTTGGTCTCTGTTTCAACAAGGGGAAATATTAAATGCCATGCACTTCATCTGACCTTAACTTTGTGAGATACTGAATGTATCCTGTGCCATTCACCCTGTTCTGTTGTAATCTTAATGCAATTTGTTGGAGAAAACAGAACCTTCTTTCCACTACCTACCTGTAACACACATCTGGCACCAGCACTGGGTACTCTAACTATGTCTCAGAGCAGATATAACTATCCAGGCTTTCCCCTGGTGAACACTTCTGTGTCTCCATCAAATGCAGTCTCTTTATAAAATTAAATCCACTTTGTTCAGTCACTGAGACAACTGCTCTCCAAAGCCAAATAGATGCTGATACTAAACTCCTGATGTCTTCCAGCTGTTCTCTTTCCTTTATAGTTTCACAAATTTCAGATTACTTTTCCCTTAAGTACTACCTGATTGTAATGGACATAAGTGTTGGTCAGAAGATTGGATAAGTAGATTATGACAGTACATACCACCTGCACCTAGCCAGTCTTCTTTCAAGACTACATTAAGCAAGGTCAGGATGAAGAAAGGGAAGCAGAAGACTGAAGAGGGAGAGGCAGAGTTGAAAGTACCTCCAAGGTACCACCCCAAGGCTGCAGAGTAGATGAGGTAGATGAGGTGGAGGTTTGCTGTGGGGATATGAGGAGAGAAATAACAAGCTGAGATCTGGGCTCCAGAAGGGTCAGCATTTTGTGTTTTTGCTCTGGGCTCTTTCCAGTCACCCTCAAGTTACCACAACTTCCCAGACAGCTTTGTCCCAAGAAGCTGTGTTCTGCTGTGTATGTTCTCCTGAAGGCCAGCCTTAGCCCTTCCAGACCACTCCGCTCTTAGGATTAGCTGTGCCCAGACAATAAATTCCTCAGCAAAGAACTCTTTTTGCAGCCTCATCTTCCTTTGGTAGCCACCTGCCAGCCCCACCTCAGCTATCACTGTGCTCCTTCACTTTTCATACCCTGTCTGCCTAGCTCCTCCCACAGTGGTAGGTATCTCTGTGCTTTTCCCTGCCTGAACCTGTAACCCTAACCCCAGAGTGACCCTTCAGCCAGGCACCTGGCCTTGGCCCAGACTACCTCAAAAGAGAATTGATTTTGCAGTTCTCAGTTTCTGCCCCCAAATCAAAGCCTTCCTTATTCCCTATACTTATCCTCAGGGAAGCTTTCCAGCTCTTTCCCATCTGAAACTTCCTCAGGAGAGAAGAATGGATAAAAATTAAACGTAGAGTAAGAATGAGGTTTCATTCTGACCTGACGGTGAAGATCCTCTGGATTCATCCCTAGTCCAGTACTCTGCATAACTGACTGAAAAGCTCAAAACTCTGCAGAGGTCTTCAGAGACCTCAAATGTCTCTTGGTACATTTACCTGGTTTCCAAAACCAAACGACTGGTAATAGAAAAAGGGAAAAAACAACCAGTGAATGAAGAAGCAGCATCTTGTTGCAGTTTGATTGATTTTACAGCATTTCTTCTACTCTGAAGTCAAGGATTCTCAGAACAGAAGAGAAAGAGGCAATATGCTAGAACAGAGTGTACATGGCAAAAATAAAAGCCATCCTTTCATGATGCTATTATCAGAGCTGCAAATCTGTACTCTAGAGGTGCTGCAGGCCAGATCCTCAACTGTTACAAGCTGAGCAAGTTCTGCACCCAGCAGAGCTGCACAGACTGGGGAGAGCTGCCCTCCCAGCCTCCCCTTCTCATGTCCAGCCAGCAGCAGCCAGCACCAGCTACTCACCTGCAAAGGCAAAAGTGCTCATAGTATTTCTTTTCACACATGGAATTGGATGAAGATTTAGTTTTAGATGGATTCAGTACACAAATACCAGTGAAAAAAAAGCCAATTACGTATAACACCAGGCTGATAAATGGTTTAGCACTGTGCACACTGGTAATACATAAAGCAGCACAATCCTTCCATTTTACACAGACCTGAGTAGCTTTTTTTTTGCTTTTTTTTTTTTTTTTCCCCTGAGTAAAGGTAATGTAACTGTACAAAGATATTTGTGAAGATTTTTAGGACCAAGTCCTTTAGTAGAATAAACTCTGCCATAACAAAATATTATGGTATATTAGCCTTTTGGTTCTGTACACCATAAGCTTGCAAGAGCTCAGAACTAACTGACTGGTATTGACTATGCACTTTAAAACTGAATTGCAGAATTAGATTATTAGGAATTATGTTATCTCTTGTGATTTAAGATGTCAGACAAAAATCACGGATACACAAGGTTGGAAGAAACGTAAAGGGTTTATTTCCTTTTAGAAAGAGTCAACTCTGTGTAGCATATCCCTGAAAGATGTCTGTCTGTCTGTCTTGTTGTTCTCAAATTTTGACAATGGGAATTCTTTAAGGAACCTCTTCAGATGCTGAGATACAGCAAGGAAATGATGATCTAACATGGCTCTCTCTTGCTGCAAATCAATTCTCATCTTTTTGTTGGCATGGAAAAGACTCGTTTTTTGCTGCAAGTCTTTCACACAGGTGAAGAATTCTACCAGGTCATCACTCCGTTTCCTTTTTTTTCCCCTAAATTAAATACATTTCATCACTTCTTTTTCTCTTCCCTAGACATTCTTGCTTTATTTTTTTTTTTCTTGTAGTATTCCAAACTGAGTACACAACCCTAGTAATTAGTGCTGAGTAACACAGAGTAATTATCCTTATATTCAGCAGAATTACATTTGTTCAGCTTATGGGGCAGGAAAGTCGTTGCAGGGGCGAATGTTTTTTCATCAGCATTGTCCTGTTGACTCATCCTCAGTTCATAACTGACTGCAGGACCCTGAGCCTTGTCCCCAGCACTGCTGCCTAGACAGCTATCCTCCACTTTGCACCTTTGCATTTTACTTCTCCCACCTAAGAAGACTTCTTTGCATTCTTTATTGAATTTGATCTTATTGATTTCAGAGCATTTCGCCAATGCAGCAGGATTATTTTAAATTCTAATCCTGTTCTCTGACATGCTCACAAACCCTTCCATCTTGATGTCATCCACAAATTTTACTCTCTACACAAATCATTACTCTCATCCAAGTCATTAATGAAAGCATTGAGTAAAACTGACCCCAGACAGACCCTTGTGGGACCTCACTTACAACGTTCCCCTAGCTTGACAGTGAATCATTGATAATTACTCTGGACAAGTGGTATTTCAACCACTTGTGCACCTACCAGACTGCAGAATGATTTTAGCCTGGCTTCATTTATTTTTTTTTTCCCAGTTCAGCACATAACAACAGCATGTGGCACTACATCAAAAGCTTTTAAAAAGCCTTACATCTGACCCTTACCACACACTAGCTAGGTCAGGGGATACCCAGTGAAAACATCTCATGGGCTGCATCTTACAAGTCAGTTTGTGTAGCCCATACCCAACTGCCAGGCACTTGCCTTACCTATGTAGGCAACATCTTACCTCATCCTTAACAACACAACAGCAGGGCTTCTTCCTGTAGTCAGGGACTCACCAGTATGCAGGGTCTTTGCAGCACTTGCCCAGTAAATCCAGCTCACATAGAAAGGGATGGACTCCTGCAAACATGAAGTGTTCTGTGTGTTCAAAGTTTTCAGGGGGGATGCAAGGCACTTCTTGCACACCTCCCAGACACATCATGTCACAAGGAGCAACACTGGTAGGTGTCTGTGGTACTAGGCTGTTTGTCCTAAAGAAGAGATTAGATCCATTTAACAGGATTTGTTCTTCAAAAGTCTTTGTTGCCTGACTGCATTCTACATGTTTCAGAACAAACTGTATTTGTTTCAAAATGTTTCTCAGTGACAGTTCTAGTCTGACTCCTCTGAAAGTCCCTATTTTCTTAATTTTCTCCTTTTTAATGACAGGTACTATGTTTATCCAGTGGGATTTTTCTTCTAGCAGCTGTCAAAGATTATTGGTAGCACTTCTAAGACTGCTTCAGTGCTTTAAATTTGCCAGTGCAGAGCTCAGCAGCCCTGGCTGATTTCAATGTACCTGCATTTCTGAAACATTTAAAATGTATTCCGCCCTTGATTTTTGGACTTTTTTACACACCTATTAAAATGCAGCATGCTAAGTTTCTGGGTACCAGTACTGTGTTTGTGACTGAGAAACACTGAATATGTCAATCTTGGTGTCACCTGCTTATCTTCTCATTCCCCCTCAGTAGCAGACCTTCCTTCAGCCTTCTCCCATTTCTAACATCCTTTCAAACTTGTCATTGCAATTTGTCCCTTGTGACTCATGTTGTGCCTTTCTGCAGCCTTCCTATTCACACGCCCTTTGTCCCTGTATCCCTTTCTCTACAGTTGCTTTTGTGTGATCCCAGTGCTATTTACTTTACAAGGTGAACCTGGCAATGCAGGAGGGTATTTCTATGCTGCCAAGGCCCGTTGCAGTCACAAGGACAGAAGGGAGGCTGTGCAGTCATACAGGAGCTCCCTGTCACACAGTGTGTACACAACTGACAATGACAAAGCAGCTTTGGCTTCTTTAGAGCCAACAGGAGATTAATTCATGGACATGTGATCCTCTTAAGATCATACAGCTTCATATTCACGTTCTGCACGTGCCCATGTTTGAAGTGTGGGCCATCGTTGTTTCAAGTGTCTGCTCCCATAAAAAATTCACCTTGTAACTGTTTTTGATGGTGGCTACGGATATGTCCCCCTACCGTAAGGATAGCATCCCATTTATCCTCTCTAGATCTTAAAGCACTGACAAGGGACCCCAGCATTAACTTTTGCAGGTGGAGGAACAGAAAGGAAAGGGCTGTTCCAAGGGCAACACTCAGCTCAGGCTGGGTTAGGAAGTGAACCCTGGATACAAAATCCCCATCCCACATTCTTTCAGCAGCATCCCATTATCCCTGCAGATGAACCACTGAGTTCCCTCGGTATGTGTAGAGGTCTTGATGATACATGTGTTTAACTTCAGCTGCCATTGTAAAATGCTGCATACTATTGAGCTGTTTGGCACAGGCAGCAGCAATGTGCAAAGGAAATTAAATTCTCCGTAAAGCCCCATATTGTTCCAAAGTATCATTACAATATCCAGCTTCCAAACTCTTTAAAGTTAAGGCTTTTGCATTTGCAAGACATAGAGCACAACAGCGCAGTAATACACCATACATTGCATTAATGCAAATAACCAATATAAACTTGCATATATCAGCTGACAAGAATTGTGTAGCACAATTTTTCCACTCTCTCTAAAGATGATTACCACTGTTAGAGCGTATTATTTCTTGAAGACAAAAACTAAAAGGGAATTAAATCTTTTACTATTGTAACTTGTGACCTTTACAGGTTTATCCTCTCAGACAACCTCAAATCTGATTGTTTGAAAGAGTATTGTTTGGTGAAAAATCACTCTGCTTACTCACAGCCTCCCATGGTATGTATTCGTCCACCTTTCTCTCTCAAATGGTTGTGCTCCTGGCAGATTCCTTTTCTTTGGTAGACAGGCTGGACCCATACGGTGAGGGTGGGAGCCTGGTGGAGCTCAGCTGAGAAGTGTCACACAACAGCAGCATCAAGCCCAGGGAAGGCAGAAGGCTCTTGGTTTCACCAGTTACGAGGTCTCAACATCTTCCACTAAAAAGGTTTTAAACTCCTCTTGGAGTAAAATAAGCAACACTCTCAGAAGGTGCTTTAAAAGTGTTAGATGTAAACAGTCCGCTCATTTTGCAAGCAAATAAATGTCTGTTGCAATGTTATTTCTGGTGCAGAGTCACCTCTCTGGGTCTGCCATGGTATTCTGAATAAAACTCGTGCAGCTACCACAAAGGCACTAATTTAGTAACAGACTTAATCACACTTCTAACTTCCAGGTCATTAAGAATGTCCAGAGTTACACACGTAATCTGGTGCTAAACAGACAGCACCGTTTCCTTCTTCTAAGGACCAAATAAAACCAAATTTATTAATGAAAAAAAATACAGTAATACAGAGCACAAAGTGTTTTGTACTTCTCTGCCAGCATATTACCCACTAAAATATTTTTTTTTATATATAGCAGAAATCCTATTTCTTTCTGTGACATCTGTGTTAAGTGCTGCATTTTTCCAGAGTGCAGTATGGACTTCATTCTCTGTCTTGTAATGAGCCAAGGAAACCACTACCATCCAGTGTCAGTATTTTTACTGTTATTATCTCTGCTCTGACATTTCCGACAAGTTAAAGCTCAAGTAATGATGATGTATCCAAAAGTCCAGTTTGGTTATCATACCCAAATGGAACTAACTCAGTTTAGTATTTGACTTCACAGGCACTTCATCATACAAAACAATGCCTAGTTGGCAGAGTGATAGATGAACTAGGGAAAGATTAGATTTGTTAATGGTGACATTGAGATGAGCGCTGTCTAGTGTGATTCCTGCTCTCCTCACACTCTCTTAGATGTAGGAGGTGTGATCTTTATTCTTTAGCAACAGGGGCCAGGGGGATGTCAAATTAGGTAACCCCAGAAGCTGACACCAAATGGTGGGAGGACTGCTTGGTCAAAAAATGTTACCATGTCTGTCATCTTCACTGTTAAAGTGCCATTTCTGTTACCCAAGAGGAAATTAGCCATTTATAGAAAACTTGAGAGGGCTGTTATAGAGTTCATAGTTTTTAAAGTTGTTACATGGAAAATGTAGGAAAGCCCATAAACAGCTTCATGAATTGCTGGCTGGGATGAAGAGCTGGTCAATGTGTGATAGGTCAGCTTGCTTAGAAGGTGGAGAGACAGAAGGTTCACAAGTGCAGGGACTACTTTGAATTTCAAACAAAACCACAACTGGCCACACCTGAACCACTTCCCTTGTGCTGGAAGGGAACAAGGCAAGCCACACAGTGGAGGTGAAAATTAAACTCCTGTTTTTTTTATGGATGGGACATGTTCAACACTCAAGGTGAAGTAGCATAGGGCAGCTATGCAAGAACCTGTTGTTAAGTTTGCCCTAAAATTACACTTTATGTTTAAACAACTCCTGGACATTCTTATTTTCCAGCCTTGTAATTAGGAACTGATCTTACACCTGGCTGGAATGAACCTTTAAATTGATTAATGGTTGCACTTGACTCATGTTGATGACAAACATCATTGGGTTAGAGACCAATTGAGCAGACTGGTCATCTGCAAATCTATGGGCCCTGATGGGATGCACCCACGAGTGCTGAGGGAGATGGCAGAGGTTATTGCTAGACCACTCTCCATCATTTTTGAAAGGTCCTGGAGAAC
>JANHGL010023530.1:0-10370 GCA_024611195.1 Ceyx melanurus | reverse complement strand
CAAGGCTGCTTTCCAGCAGATCACCTCCCAATCTGTACTGGTGTAATTTGTTATTCTTACCCAGATGCAGGACTTTAGACTTATCCTTGTTGAACCTCATTTAGTTCTGCCCTGCCCAGTTCTCCAACCTGTCCAAGTCTCGCTGGATGTCTGCATAGCCCTCAGGCATATCTGCCAAACCTCCCAGCTTCGTGTCATCAACAAACTTGCTGAGCAGACACTCTGTTCTGTAATCAAAGTCATTGATAAAGATGTTGAACAGGACCGGGCCCAGCACTGATCCCTGGGGGACTCCACTGTTTACAGCTCTCCAGCTGGACTTCATCACCTCTCTGGACTCTATTGTCTAACCGGTTACTAATCCATCTTACTATTTGGTCTTCCATCCCATACTTCCTGAGCTTCTCCACAAGCATGTTATAGGAGACTGTGTAAAAAGCTTTGCTCAGGTCAAGATAGGCTACATCCACTGGTCTTCCTGTATCTATCCATCCAGTTAAAATATCGTAGAAGGTTACTAGATTAGTCAAGAATGACTTCCCCTTGGTAAATCCATGCTGACTACTACTGATAACCCTCTTCTCTTGCATAGAGATGACCTCAAGAACGAGCCTCTCCATTATTTTTCCAGGGATGGAGGTAAGACTGATCTATAGTTTTCAGGCATCTCCTCCTTGCCCTTTTTGAAGACCGGAGTGATGTTGGCTTTCCTCCAGTCCTCTGGCACCTCTCCCTTTGGCCATGATTTTTCAAAATGATGGAGAGTGGTAGGGAAATCACATCAGCCAATTCACTCAGCACTCTTGGGTTCATCTCATCAGCGCCCATGGACTTATGTATATTCAACTTATGTAACTGGTCCTTAACCCAGTCTTCATTGATCAGTGGAGAGTCATCCCTCCTCCAGTCTTCCCCTTCCCTTCAATCAAGGACTGGAGTTTACAGGGGCTGGTCTTAGAAGAAAAGACTGAAGCAAAGAAGGTGTTAATCAACTCTGCCTTCTCTGCATCCTCAGTTATCAAGACTGCTGCCTCATTCAGTAGTGGCCCCATACTTTCCTTATTCTTCCTTTTAGCACTTACATATTTAAAGAAGCTCTTCTTATTATCTTTACTTGCCAATTTAAGCTCTAGGAGGGCTTTGGCCTTCCTTATTGCATTCCTATATGCCCTGACTACCACTCTATAATGCTCCCAACTAAGAAGTCCTTTTTTCCATGACCTATATGCTTCTTTCTTTCTTGAAAACTCCTTTAGAAGCTCCTTGCTCATCCAAGTGGGTCTCCTAGTATGTCAGTATGTCTTCCCAATTTTTTTCTCAAAGGAATACATGTATCCCTAGATAGAGAAAGAGGTATTTAAAAGTTAACCAGCTTTCTTGGGCTCCTTTACCCTTCAGAGTACTACCCCATGGGATTCTTGCAAGAAGATCTCTGAAGAGTTCAAATTTAGCCCTGCAGAAGTCCAGGGTTGTAGGCTTACTTACTACTCTACTTTTCCCTTGTATAATACTAAACTTTATCATATTATGCTCACTATCACCTAGGCTGTTCCCAACCCTAATGTTCCCAATCAGTCCTTCCCTATTAGTCAATACAAGGTCTAGCAGTGCATCTCTCCATGTCTATTCTTCCACAACCTGCATTAGCAAGTTGTCATCTATACACTGCAAGAGCTTTTTGGACTGTGTGTACCTGGCTGTGTGGGTTTCCCAACAAATATCAGGGTGATTGAATCACAGAATGTTAGGGGTTGGAAGGGACCTAGAAGATCATCTAGTCCAATCTCCCTGCCAGAGCAGGATCACTTAGACCAAGTCACCCAGGAACAGTCACCCATGACTATCAGGGAGGGTGCTCTAGAGGCCACTTCTAGTTGACTGTGGAAGGCAACTTCCCTACTGGAGATCCAGCTAACAGAAAAAAGCAGAAAGAGGCAATAGTTAATGTGGGTGGTAGAAGTTAGCATCTGATGTTGCTTTCAAGAAAAACATCTACAGCCAACAAGAATTTCTTGGATTAAGCCTACAGTATGGGTTCACATAAAAATACATCCCCAAATCCTGAAAATACCATGAATCATCCTGTTGATAACCAGAATATACATATTAAATTGCTCAAAAACATGTTTTCAGAATGGAACTATTTTGGCCAGCTGGGTTGAAATGGCTAAAAGAATAGAAGTGCAACAGAAAGATGTATCTTTGTGTTTCACAATTCATACATATGATGCTGAAACAAGTTTACCTTTTCTCAGACAACAATAGGTTTGAAAGGCAGGAATATAACCCTCCACTGTTACTCATGAAGCATACTGTAATAGCCCTACTGTCTGAAGAAATTTTTTTATTCATCTTGTGATATTAAATGGAAGTAAAATATTATTTCTGGTGAAATATAAGCTATCTACCAAATTAGGAAAAATCATGCTATAAACTCCCGCTGCTCTAAGGAGTCCTTATCTTTCTATATCTCTCTCTTACCTTAGTCATTTCTAGGTTCTATGTTAATAGCCATGCTTAAAACATATTAATATGTATGTTCTGATGAAATGCATAGCAGTTTATATTCTTAGTGCCACTTCTAACTGTGGTATCTCTTAAGTGTATTTATCATATCTCTTAATTTATTTGTGACTTAAAGGAAAATTGAAGATTTCTGTAGGTACTCTTGAAATGAAGCGTAAAGACCTCCACCATTTTCTTAGCTGTACATCCCAAGCGTCCACCTTCAGTTTCCCCATTTTCAAGGATTGGGGCTGTGGTGGTCACTAGACAAATGATAAATGATCTTTTTAACACATCTGACTTCCCAAAAGGAAGAAAAAGGGAATAAGGGAGAGAGACTTATGGATTGGAAAAGAAAGGTAAAACCACTTTAATAAAAATAAATTAAATATATTTTAAAAACACGGTATTGAACTCAACCTCCCTGATGGCAATTAAGTCACTGTCTCCACTGATGCTGTGGAGCAGGCCCTGGCAAAATCCCAGACTGGACTTAGTGGCAGATTGGAAACAGACTAAGGAGCTGCATTCTGGAGCTGGATACAGGAACACATGGATTGGGAACATAAGCAGCATGGACAGAGTCCTCTTTGAACACCAGGCAGGAAAAATAGTACTACATTTGTTGTAGTTCATGCCAACAGGTTGCAGCTCCACCTCAGGAGGTTACTGGATGCCACTCAATGAAGCTAACTTCTGCTACCAGCACTATGTTATTCTGAAAGACACTTACTGAACAGTTAGTATGATGTAGTGATCAACTTTATACAGTTATAAACTGAGTATTCTCAGACAGACTTAGATTTCCTTAAGGAAATTGTGCTTCACTATCTTTCATTATTACCCAGCGAGTACTTCCAGGTACTGAAGCAAAAGCTATCCCAGGAACAGATCTGCATTTCTCAAAGTGAGTAATCCCCACACAGTTTCCCCCAACAGATTCCTTTCATACAACACAAGGACTTTATTCCCATCTACTGTATGTAGAGGGTCTTAGAGAGAGGACTGGCTCTTGTACTTCACATTGTATGGTTCTTGTTTTTACGTTAATCTTCATATTGTAATAATACTGCGTATGGAATAGCTCTTTCTTCACCTTCTGAATCACTTGAAGTAGTAGTACCAGTTATCAAGATAGCAAACCCATGTGAATACACATTTATTCATGGAAATAGATCTGCTAATTGCTGTTCTTCCAAACATGGTTCTTTAATTGTGCTCTTTATCTCACCTTTATTATATAGAAATGTATATGCTTTTTTGAGGTAGACATGTTTATTACCACCTGGCCTAATTTCTTCGTAACACTTTACAACTTACAAGAAATAGCAAATGGGGCATGGTACCAGTAGAGCCATAATAATTTCCTATCTCTTACAGGTCATTGGTTGCATTGTTTTCAACTCCTGGTGTTTTGCTTCTGTTTTTTTTTTTTTACTCATCCCATTTAATTAGCAATAAAAACAATTACAGATTCAATAATACCCTGGATTACTGCTGATGGTCTGTCACGATCCAATATTAGGATATGTGGCAATTTTTATGAAAGGTTTAAAGGTGATCCCCAGATGGTGAAATTAAGATGCAAATGACGTTAGATGCCACATGCATGATGAAGTTTTATTAGAGTAGCATAGCAAAGTTTCTAAAGCAGACAATACAGGAAGAAAAATAGAAAAGAAAGAAGAAAGCAGAAGACAACAAGCAATAAAATAGTCACCACCAGGGTCCAGACGACAATGTCAGTGGGGCAGAGAGCTTCTTTCCTTTTCCAGAAAAAAAGTTTCTGTTTTCCCAGTGTCCCAGATTTTTTATATGGTTCTTGCCCACTACACCCTCACTTCTCTCCCTGTGCAGATGAGAAATTCCTTCTACCTACTCTGTATTCCTCCAAGAGATGAGAGGGGTGTAGGGTAGATAACACAATCCTTTGTTTTACTAATTGGTGCAGAAGACACCTCAGGCTAATTTATTGCAGGAGGACCGGTAGTCTTCATGAAATATCGAGGACACTTCACTCCCAGCCCCAGCTGCAGACCTCCTCCTTCTCCAATCTCAGGTACACATCTCGGCAGGGAGGGGGGGGTGTGTGTCTCAAGACAACAGATGTCCTGAGTGTCTCAACTTCTTGGATTGTTTGAGACAAACACTACTATGTCCTGCATGTCACATGGTCATACCACCATGTAGAACAAAGGCATACGTTGCACTGCTGTCACATTAAGAGTGTAATGTTTGCCTGCCAGAGCCCCAGGGGCTGCACTCAGCAGTTTCACAGAGTAAAAAGGCAGGTTTAAGAGTTCAGCTAAGGGCTTGCACTTATACTGTTTAAAGGTTAAAACAGACAGCTTTGATTTATTACAGCAATTGACTCTATAGGTTCACAGATGCCATTTATAAATGCACTAACAGCTAAAAGGATAATTGAACTCGAGTTAGTAATTCTTGGGTAATATCCAATGAAGTTGGAGGTGAAAACCTCTGTAATAGTGTTAAAAGATAATAGTTATGCTAGAAAAGATATACCATTTATTAAAGGTGCAACAATTACCAAGATGGTATTCCCGTCTTGGGTGGAAGACAAGGAAAACAGTCCGCAGACTGTCTCATCTAGACTCAGTCTTCCCCATCACACACATCACACTAGCCAGGTAAGTATTCACCTTGTGATATTTTTAATCTCAACCCTGTATGTCCCTGCCTTCTAGGAGACATTTAGCATGATTTGGGTGCAGAGATGAGTAACATAGAATCATAGAATGGTAGGGATTGGAAGGGACCTCTGGAGATCAAATGCAACCCCCCTGCCAGTGCAGGAACACACAGGCCATGCCACCCAGGAAGAGGTCCAAGCATGTCTTGAAAGTCTCTAGAGAAGCAGACTTCACAACTTGTCTGGGCAGCCTGTTCCAGGCTCTGTCACTATCACAGTGAAGTTTTTCCTCATGTTGAGGTGGAACTTTCTGTGTTTCACCTTGATAACATTATCTCTTGTCCTGTTGCAAGGCACAACTGGAAAGAGACTGTCCCCTTCTACTTGACACCCACCCTTCAGATATTTGTAAACATTAATAACATCCCCTCTCAGTCTTCTCCAGGCTAAACAGCCCCAGGTCTCTCAGCCTTTTCTCATAAGAGAGATATTCCAGTCCCTTCACCATCTTTGTAGCTCACCGTTGAACTCTCTACTATTTCCCTGTCCCTCTTGAACTGGGGACATTAAAATACAATAGTCCAAATGTGTTCTCACTAGTGCAGAGTAGAGAGGGAGGAGAATCTCCCTTGATTGGTCGGCCACATTCTTCTTTACACATCCCAGGATACTATTGACCTTCTCAGCTATAAAGGCACATTTCTGTTCCATGGATAACATAGTCACGTATGTTAGTATATACTCCCTTAGGCTCACTACCATACTTAGGGGCATACACTTTAATATTAATTTTGCTGTTAATTAGGCAAAGACCTTCACTCAAACACTATAGTGTTCAAACTTCATGTAAGAGCTGTTTGTGTTTGTTGCTTTAGAGAAAACTGAATCATCTTATCTTTACCAGACTCCTTTCTTCCATTGTTTGGAGTGCCAGCTCAATGTATCTCCACCCCCAGAGACAGCACAAGAATCTTGTAGTCTCAAATACCTGAACCTTTCTCCCGAAGTGCAGTAAATTAACTGTTTTTCTGTATTATGACAAGCTAAGCCATTATCCTACAACTGCAAGTACCGAAGTCAAGATAAAGTAGATGCAAAACTAGTAAGCTTTGTCAGTTTTTCTTTATAGTAAAAACCTCTAAAATGTACTGTATTTAAACTAATAATGTCAATTTTGTTATTAGAAAAACAAACTTTTAATTGTCCAATAATACTCATTTATACATGTTATGTCATTTCCTGGTTTTGTTTTGATACAGCAGAGGAAAAGAGAGAGACCTAGAGATCTCCATCTAAGAACAATTAAGGATACAGTATATTATCACTCTTAATAAGTAATACAGATTTTCAAAATTGGTTCTTTGTACATGGATCACAAGAAGGCAGACAAGAGACAGCTCTAGAATCTTTTGGCCTTGCCCTCAGACTGCCAGGCATTTCGCTGATAAAAATCACAAATTCTGAACAATGTATGGAAAAATATAGTGACATCCACTTTTCAAAAGATAGTATTTTTTTGTATTGAATATCCGTGGACCATAAAACCTATCCACTCCCAGATATGGAAAAGTAGGAGCACTTCCTAATTGAGCTACTTGAAAAGGCTGGAAAGACATTGTGTATGGCCATCATAAATCTGTTTCCAGTGTTTTAATACCCCAGATATGCTTTGTAGGCCATTCTATGGTTCTGGTTCACAAGTTGTCCAGACTGAAGGAGATAGAAAAATGTAGCTGGCTTTCTCCTGCCCAACTACACAGATTTTGCACTATAAAGGAATCCAGGATGTGCAGAAAGTTTGGATGTAGTCTGGACCCAGGAAAAGCTTTTAAGGTTTCCCCATCTGGATGTATTCGCTGTCCTTCACACCTATTCAAGTAAGTAATTTAAGTGATATCCTTCTCCAGCATCAGTCACACCTGCTTATTGGATGCTTTAATCAAATTCACTCTCTGTATATGCATGAGTGTCTGTATGCAAAAAGCATTTATTTTCAACCTGATACTCAAAAGACATTACAATCTGATTTTACTATTGTTATGTCTTTATTTTCTGTAAGATAACAAGCATATCATGTTATACTGAACATAACAATGAAGTTTTAAAATCAGATAAGGGGTCTTATTTCCATCCTTTAAATAATATTTCAACCTTTCCATCCCACACTCACTACAATCAAACAGTTAAAAACCTCCCTGAGATTGGATTGGGACAGCCATGGACAAAAAAATGGCAGGGGAGAAGAGGAAGAGCACAGACTATGGAGATGTAACTGTCTCACAACTACAGCTATGCCAGAAAGCTCTCTTACTAGGTGAGGCCTGTGGCTTGCTTTATTCATTGAGCTGGCTTAGTCTGCAATGAAGTAATTCTAATCTTCTAGTGTGTAAGTGTAGCATTGCTGTTCATTACACAAAAAGTTAAAACAGACAGGAAAACACAAACACGGTGAGATCCACATAAAAAAGTTTTATAAAAAAGTGCAAATCATAGACCTGAACTCTTTGTATACTCCACTGCTCTGGCACAGATCTGGGAGCCTGAGAAAGAGAGATAAAAACTCAGTGGAGACCACCAAGGGAGCCAAGATTCCAAAATTGCAGAATTCATGTACACTCCATTTTTTCTGTTGTTTTTCAGTTTTTTTGGGGGGGAGGGGGTTGAACTTTTTTTGGGGAGGTTAGTTGATTCATGGGTGACAGTACTGTGCAACACGTTTCACATCTTGACCACAGTGGGGACAGGTTGCTATCACAGTGTGCCGAAGAAGTGGGTTTCTTGGAAGAAACTCTAACCAAACTATTTTTGGAATGGTTTCAGGACAAATGCATTTGGATTAGAGGAAGCTTTGAACTCTTGGCTTTAAACAGAAAATTTGTATTAGACAGAGCCTGGAAAACCAGACTTTAAATGGAAATAGGACCATGACGAATTTATCACCATGAACCCATAAATCCAGTTTGGGATTTTCAAACTACATAGCTCCTCTTTGTATGAAATCCCCATCTCAAACTGACAACATCTATCGAGAAGGAGAAATCAGGTAGGGAGATCTGAAGGATTTTTAAGATGGCTGAGAAGAGGGATGTGAGAGATTCTGGAGAGGGTGTTTTGTTTTGTGATAATTTTCTGTAAGGGGTGGGGAGAGATGAGAGCCCAACGTAATCCCACTTAATTCCTGGAATTCTTCACTGCCATGAAAGGGTCTGCTGCTCTAGTAAAACAACTGGAGGTCATGACTGTTTTCTGAAAAGTGATAGCAGTGTATATGTCTGTGTGTATGCACACACATTCATTCCTTTTATTTTCTAATTCATGGATGAAATGTGACTGTAAGGATCAGAGTGAACAGAAGCAAAAAGAACTAAATACTACTCTACCAGTACAGAAGTAATATATCAGAATTACAACAGTTTGTCATGCAGTTCAAAGAGAATAAAAAAAAAATACTGGCAGCATGTAAACTTTCACACTAAGTTTGCAAACATTAAAGCCCCCTAACATCTAATACCAAATCCTTCACCACTGTAGTCAATGGGAGTTTTATCAATCTCATCACTGTCATAAGTCTTGGAATGTAAACGTATGACAAGTACAAACCTACAGAGTATCAGCAGTTGCTCTAAATATATAGCAGTACACTAGATGGCAGAATTTAAAAACTGATACGCACCTACATTTTCAAGATGAGTAAACATTTTCCTTGAATTGTTTTCAGTACAAAGAGTGCGACCCATGTCAAACTATGTCAGTGCAAATGAAAAGCATAGAAAGTGGTACATGCACAGGAACTGAAATGTATGGTGATTCCAACTGTTGTACAATCCCTTTTGACCAAAGCATCTGGTCAGAAATTCAAATTCTCACAAGCTTTGGGGAAAAAGATGTCAGAGACTGGAGACACAATAAGGTATATTTGATACAAAAAAAATTAATTACAAATATTGTCCAAAATCTCTTTCCCTGAATATGAGAGAAATTAAATGCTAGCAGGAGGTTGTAATTTCAAAGATTATTTAATTTACTGGCTGATCTGTTCACTCTAAAAGTTTTTTTTCTAGGTTCTGTTTTCTCTGGATCTGTGACCATTGGTCAGTAAAACTCGGTGTCTGCATATTTCTAGCTCTGAACGGATTTGTACTGATTTTTGGGGGGGGAAGGAGGCTTATTCTTCTTGAGACCTCTTGTAGTTTCAACTTAAAACATAGCTTGACAAAGATGCAAATGCAGACATTATCTGGTGTCTTCTTGCTCAGCAGAAAATTTTCATTTTCTCACTTCCCCACATCTTCGTGAGTGGCTTGTAGATCTAAAGAGTCCACAAAGAGTCTGAACAACCAAGATATAAAAGATAGGGAAGGGCAGTGTAGAAGGTGTCAGGTCATGCAGAAAGAGAATTAGAGATGCAAAAGCTCAGTTAGAACTTAAGATGGCCAATTCTGTTAAGAATAACAAAAAATACATCTATAAATACATTAGTAATAAAAGGAGGGCCAGAGAAAATATTTTCTTATTGGATGAAGAAGGGAGCATGGTGACAGAGGACAAGGAAAAGGCTGAGATACTTAACACTTTCTTTGCCTCAGTCTTCAAAACAAAAATAGATTATCCTCAGGGCAACTGGGTTCCTGAGTTGGTAGGCAGGGATGGGGAGCAGAATATCCCTCCTGTAATCCAGGAAGAGGTAGTTAGGAACCTGCTGTGCCACTTAAATCCTCATAAGTCTATGGGTCCAGATGGGATTCACTCTAGGGTGCTGCAATTGTAGGGGCTGGGACATGCTTGATTCAAGCAAAATTCTAACTTTATTAGGCTGCAACAAACCTATTTATACCCCAAAACAAACCCAGGCACTCGATCACGTGTCTTTACAATTAAGTTGATTGGCTGTTAACTCCTGTTCACATACTCATCTTTATCTTCACAATTATGCCCCTAAGGGCTCCTCTCTTATGGCTTCCCAGTCAAGCTGTTTCTCACACAGATACCTGCTTTAACCCTAACCACACAGTATTTCTCCAAGGTTCACTCACCACAGAATTCAGACTCAATAACTGTGCCGTGTACGAGGCACATGTTCCCACACTAGGGTCCTTAGGGAGCTGGCGCGAGAGCTAGCTAAGCCATTCTCCATCATTTATCACCAGTCCTGGCTAACTGGGGAAGTCCCAGATGACTGGAGGTTGGCCAATGTGACACCCATCCACAAAAA
>JANHGL010023528.1:0-20898 GCA_024611195.1 Ceyx melanurus | reverse complement strand
CCCCCTCCGCCCCCTCCCCGGGCCTGCGCCGGGTCGGGGGCTGCGGGAGGCTCCTTCGCCCGTGGGCCGGGCCGGGGTGTCCCGGGGACCCGTCGTTCCCGGTGCGTGGATGCTTCGTCCCCGCGCCCGGCTGCCGTCGTGCAGGGGGAGAACTGAACCTGTAGCATCGCAGTGTGCAGAAGGGTAGATCCTGCAGCTGCGGCTGGGCTCTTGCATGGATATAACTTAAATGTATCTGTCTGGCTTAAATGGCCATACAAGATACATTTACAGTATAGTCTAACAGCTTTACCCTTTAAATACGTCTGTGCGATTGGGAAAAATCGAGTGGTATCAGTTTCAGCCTGCCGGGTAATTGGTTGCGCACATGCCCTTAGGTCACCCCGGTTGTGAGGCAAAAACGCATTACATTCCCGTGAAGAATTTCAGTTTGATGTTAATGGGAAGTCCGGCACTCAGCTTGAGTTAGCTCAGGAATGAAAACCGAAGGCTTGTACCTTAATTTATCTTTAATGCAGTGTGACTAGAAATTCAGCAGTTACCCAGAGCAAAAAAACAACCAACCCTGAGCAGAACAGAAGGAATAAGAAAGACTTACTGAAATGCAAACAAAACACGTTGGAGTTATTGTTGCCAAAATAAATTGTAAGATAGGGTACATTCCAGAGCTAATATGCTGGAGTAGGCATCGAATCGGGTATCTGTTTCCCAGAGCAGGTAACAAAACATGAACGCATCTCCACTAGAGAAGGAGGCAGAAAGCTGTGAGAAAATGAGGGATGCTCGTGAGTGCAGAAGCAAAGCCAGGGGTCTGTCCGCGGCGGCACCGGCGGCAGGGGGAGAAGCAGGCTGGGAGGGGATGGCTCTGCTTGGCTCTGCAGAGGACACCAAGTGCCCCGAGCACTCTGGTTCGTTGCGTAGTCAGTGAGGGGAAGAGGTGGAGGCCGGACAATACAGATCCAGCAAGGCTGGAACTAGCAAACGCATCTGACCAAGCTCGCGTGGCTCTGGGCTTTCCTTGGCTACTTTACCATTAAGAATTTATGCCTGTTAGTTATTATCAGAATACAGCTTTCCTTAACTTTTTAAAGTTAAGGATATACACCCCCACCTTGTACCTTTAAACCTTTCATGCTCACACTGTGTTAAAGCAGCTGGTTAAAATTCATGGGCAGTGGCCTTCTGATCAGTGGCTAGAAATGGACCTGTTGCATTAAAACCTCACGTGAGTTTGTACTTACTTTAAACTAAACTCTCCCCGTTCATCTGGTAAATTAATTTATGAAGTGAAATGCATTTATGCATTGTTAGTATTCTCAAGAATATGGAATGAAAATAGAATTTGTGCCTGCATGGCTTTTTTTTCAATCCATATGAATTGTCCAGAGAGAACACTCATGTTTTTTTCTTCATGCAACTCTCTGAACATACCTAAACTTCTCTGACTATTGGGATGAGATGCAATCAACGGAATTTCTCCATAACAGGAATCACTAATGAAAAGTCATGACCCTTGTAGATGTACTTCAAAATGATGTATTAATTAAAAACCTTGTATTTAAACGTTTAAACCTTTTGATTAATATAGGAAGGCAAAGGAGAGAGGGGGTTTCCTCTCCCAACTCTATTGAAGGACGGTGGGAAACTGCAGAAGTACTGATGTCCATAGACTCCCAGACCTCTTTTCTCCTCTCTAGCTTCATGAATATGCAGAAGGACTAGTGTCAACTTCCTTGATACCTTTAGCCTTCTTTGCAATAAAAAAACCCAACCCAGGTCTTTAAAAGTTTTTCTTTCAGCTCCCTTGAAGAGCCAGGCACAAACAGTTTGAAGTGCAGAGATATAAAGTACAAAGTTTTCCCCAGTGAGAGAGAGGGATTAACATAGTTTCTGGAGAAGTATGGATTAGGGGAAAAAAAAAGAAAATCTTTCCTCTTTATTGAGAAATAACATCTCTGAGTGTAGAAACCTGTCAAGGTTAACTGCCTTAATCTTCTGGCCTGTCCTTTTCAAGCAGGTTTTAGAGGTAGGTAGTGTGGTTCTCCTAGCTGCAGCAGCGATCTGGATGGTGTGTGGTGGGGAAGTGGCTGCTGCTGGCTTTCGCACGTGGGGCTGGTCCTGAGAGGCTGGGAGGCAGATTTTCATTCCATTGCAAAAGTGACTCATAGGATCAGCCACACTGATAACGGTGTCAAAGGCGCTGCAGGAAAAGTGTTTGGGGCTTGGTATCCATGACAGATACATTCTGGAACACCTCATGCTGTGAGTGAATCTGTGCATCCTAGAAGTCTGTCTCTCTCTGCCACAAGAGAAAGGCTTTGAAGAGCAACAGAGCCCTGTGGGGTTTCACTGGAAATAGGTCTTCTTCTGTAGCTGGGAGTGCGAAGACCTGAGGCCAGACCTCTCCATTTTACATGGTTTTACTTTGCCTTTTTTTTTTTTTTTTTTTTTTTAAACCGAGATTTGAAGATTAGAAGATATTTAGGCACATCCTAGCAAATATTTGGCATAAGACCTTTGTGTATGATATATTAGTACTGATAATGTCAGGACAGTAATGAGAAAATCTGTGTGACCTTAGAACCCTCATAAAATTGTTTCATAATCAGTTACGATTTCCAAACTCCGAGATAAAATGCATGGGATAAAAAGCAAAAATATTTTCCTTAGTTGTTTACGTTGAAACTTTTAGTCAAAGTATAAGCATCAGTTCCAAATAATTCTGACTCTCTCTTAATTCCAAATAATTCTGACTCTCTTTCATCAGTGATGAAAGCAGGTCATTTCAGGAAGGAAGGATGTGGGAAATGTCACTGTTTCCTTAGGGAAAAGACACCTGCTTTGTTAATCACCATAGAATACAAGAAATAGTCTTGATGCCCCTCAGTTTTTCACAGATTAATTCATTTCACCACTAAACATGTAGCCTACAGTTCAACTCCCTTTCGAGGGAAGTTACTGTTAAAGACCCTCACGGTTGGCACTCCCGTGTCTGGGTTTCAGCCTGTAAGCAGTTTTGTGTCCGTGGGATAGGAGCCCAAAGCTTTAAGAGCCTGGAGGCTGCTGGTGACAAATGCTGTGACTATGAAAGGCTGCAAAACGCCTCTTTGGAAATCCTGACTGTAACATGCATGTGGCTCTAAGTGTGATTCATCCAGCTCTGTTTTGGTATCTGGATGTGTCAGAGCTCTTGCTACAGGTGAGGTTATTTTGAGACCAGGGGACAGAGGTGGGGCCACGGGCTGCTGCCCATGTGCAGGCAGTTCAGGGGGTTCCTGAGCACGGGCACCCTACACCTCCACATTTCCCTCGTTAGAACGCAGCACTGCAGCGTGTGGGCACCTGGGCAAAGCTGCCTGGGTGTCAGGTTAAAAAGCAGGGACCAGGGTCATCCAGGACTTCTGTGGAATGACCTGCAAAAAAACCCTTGCTTTTCGAGTGCATGACAGAGAAATGCAGGTAGCATTTTAAGGAGAGAAATGTCTGAAGGTCCACGTCCCACAGGCAAGAACACAAAGAGCACAGAGTGATTTCTCATTATTCTGATGGGTGGGTGCCAATGTCCACCAAAGGCAACTGACTAAATTGTAACCCTTGACTAGAAGTCTGACAAGATGCCACTTGGAATAAATGAAATTGTTGCTCTAAACAGAAAAGCTTCTCCTAGCACGAGTGGCTGGTATAAAGTGGTGATACCCACTCTTCTGCATATTTATTCTCTACTTCATGCTGGACTGTCCCTGCTTTTCATCTGTATGTCCAGTGAAAGAAATGTCATATACATGATGTTTTTACAAACATCTGGGATTTCCAAGTGCTGCTCCCCCAGGGCTACTCTACTCCCTGGCACTTTTACACTGTTGGAGTGATGAGAAACTACTTGCCCATGTTTAACAGCATTACAGTTAAAATGTGAACACTGCTCTGTGTCAGTACTAACTAGTGTGTATCTCAGCCTACTAGCAGATTTTCAGCTTGCAAACCACACTTTGGTAGTTTCTTTAATAAGCAACTACTCATAGCTTTAAATACATGGATCAAAAAAAGCCCTTTCTAGGATTGAGATTTATGTTTTATTCCATTAATTTCTTTTCTCTCCCTTATTCCCTGTCCTGTCCACTCCAATTCAGTTCTCAAATTCTTCTCACATTTTCTTGGTTCTTTTCTCCCTTCACTTTCCTCTAACTCTGCTTGAGGAGGAAAGAGTGCTGAATAGAAGTTGCAGGATGGTGAATATTGCTCCTTTGAAGCCATCAGCTTTGAAAAAGTAATTTGAGGTCTCTGAGAAAAAGTGTTATGGAACTGTATTCCAAAATGAACTGTTTATTTTTTCCATTCTAGTGAAGTCATTGACTTTCATGGTTTCTGTGAAATGAGCAAAAATAGGGTTTCTCAGCTATTTCTGGTACAGACTCGGTGTCGTCATGATGTCCTGTGCTCATTTCCTCCTGGTCATGATGCAGATTATTTCATGTCTTGGAAAGCTTGTGAAAAATCACTTCTCCTTTCCACCAACATTTCCTTTTTACTTCACATGATCTTCCCTGCAGACTTGGAACAATGTCCAAGGTCCTCAGATGGGAACTGCTGTTCTGTACCACAGTGTAGGCCATCCTGGCCAGTGTTATTATCATCACAGGAATGTTCTCAGCAGGGCCATCATTGTCAGGATGATGTAGACTTGCACCTTATCTTTTCACACAAGAAAGGTATCTACCCATGGCACCTACTGTACACTGCTTCACCTGAAAATCACCTGGCAAGGACCTAAAATGTGCTTTGAGTGGACTCATCTTTTAAAGGGCAGATGAGCATTTGTGTCTGAAACTGCCAGGAGTGCTCAACTATCTGACCATAATTTGGAAAATAACAACAGCAGTTTTTTTTTTTGTTTGTTTGGTTTTGTTTGGTTGGTTTGGTTTTAGGTTTGTTTTTTGGTTGGGTTTTTTTGTGTGTGTGGTTTTGTTTGTTTTTCAAACTTTGTGAGAGTGAAGAGCAAAGTATTGTGGGCAGCATCCAGCCAGCATATGCAACACATTATGTAGTTTATTTTGCTACAGCTGCTACTGGAAAGGGTGACAGGACAGATACCCTCACTGTCCTCAGCAGTTCAGATGGTTTGACACTCTCAGTTACTGCTGTCAAACATGAGTCAGCTGGGAAGCTGCTGCAGGAGACTTTGTAGAGGTGATAGATGTGTTCTTGGGTGTTGAAATTGATCTGCTTGGATTGTTTTGGTGCCTGTGTTTACATGGACATTTATCTATTTATTCCAGTGCTGGAAACATAGAAGCACAGACCATCAAGACCTGCTCAAGGAAAACCAGCCTGTGTCTTCAAGAGAAGAAGTAAGAAATAATACAAAATATCACGAGAAAGGTAGATCTTATACTGGGGCCTGCTGTTTGGAATAGGCAAAAGAGAGGCACGAGGCAAGATGGGAATCCTCTGGACGCTGTGATTCAATTTAGAAGAGGGAGGTCTCACCACATTTGAGCTGATGGCCTCATCTTCTTTCAGAGAGTGCCTGCGCAGGGCTGTGTTTACATCAAATCCAGAGGCAAAGCAAGATTTTCAGCATGAGCAGGTTGCTGAACACACTTTCCTTTTTCCATGGGGCGCTGTCCCAGGCCTCACCACAGAGAAGGTGTGGTGGGTGAAGGGCTGCTGTTTTTTGTATCTTAGAACTGTTCTCCTGCATTTCTTCCCATGAATCACAATGCCCTGAAATGAGGGGCACATATCCCTTTAACTGCTCTTCAAATCGTCTTGATTAAAGGACGATTAATTAATCCCTTCTGAGGAGCTGTGGGCCCACAGATGCTCAGTGCTGCCCCTCAGGAAGGTGTCTCCACAGGAGAGCCAGTCTTTCAGGGCAGAAGGTATGTGTTTAAAGCTATGCCAGTGCATTTCTTTCTATCTCGACTTCTATTACTTTGAATTGAAAATCAATAAAGGTGTCTACTTTTGTTGACGTAGCTTGTGAAATTTTGGTGAAATCCCTGGGTTTTGTGCTCACTTGATCAGCCTGTGGATAAGCTCCTCTGTGCTGGCCCCCAGCCACTCTAGCTTCTCTCACCCAGTGCCACAAGCTCCTTTTGAGGAGTGCTCGGGTGACACTGTTGGATGAAAACATGGAGCATAACTGAAAATCATGTCCTTCATACCCATGAAGTCATGAAACCAGGATTTACATTCTCCTTAATAATGGAGTTGGGTATGTGCATTTTTGGATATTCTGCGTGCTCTCTGTTTTCAGGTTTGTTTATGTAATATTTTCTGAAGTAAACATTCCTTGAGAAGTCAGAGGTGGTAAATAAGCATCATATTGTTTTGATTCTTTTTGCACTAAAATAATTCAAATCCTTTGGTTTTGATTTAAGATCTCTTATTCAGCTCACAACTACATTTGAAATAGTTTGTACTGTAGATAGCCATAATGTCTGAGATATTACTGCTCAAAGGATATGTTAGATTTATAGCTTTAGTCGAGCTACTAAGTGTTACCACTTTTTCTCCTGTGTGAGTAGCTCATTGCCTTAGGCTAGGACAGGTGATTCAGTTTTGAAGTTGATCAAGCAGCCTCATGTTGTTTAGCATGGATCTGGTGGTATGGAGATAGGAAGGAATGAATGAGTTCATCTCCCTCACTCGAGGGAGCCTACTTCTCAGAGTAAGCACTGAGTATTTCCAGAAAATAGATGTAATCTCTTTTAAGTGTTTCAAATTGAGTGAAGTGACTCTAAAGCCAAACCACTTGAGTCTGGAGAAGTTTCTTTAGAAAACAATTGAATTTTACTCCAGATTGAAAAAGAGGAATTATGTGTTCCTCAGAAGTCTTTTGAGGTGCCTGAAAACATGCTTTCTCAGAACCAGGCTAAGTATTCTTATTTTCCCCAGGGGTTATAGCTGCTTAATAGGACTATGAAGACTCCTTATGAAGGAAGGAGGGGTAGTCTCTCCAGACTATAGGGAGGATAGAAGACTGAAGTAAATTAGACCCAGATCTGGATAATATTTAGGTAGGATAAAACCCCAAAAAACAAAACAGCAACCCTTTTAGAGTGTCTTGGGGAAAAGTGAAGTTGTTTTGGTTTTTACTTTAATGCATGGGCATCTTCAAATGCCAGTAGGCAGAAACAAACTCTGAGGTGTGGCTCAAAGTTGGCATGTGACCCTAGCCTATTGGTGGCCCCAAAAAGTCACAAAATGACAAGCAATGTCCCCCTCCTAACAGCATGGTATGGTCTTGTGTGTGCTTTGAGTGCTCCCCTGCCAGCTGCACTGGTACTGGAACTTGACCTGTAGTAAGGCAACGTGTTCCCCAAAATTGCTAATAATTACCAGGTACCTGAACCTGAACACAACTAATATAGGAAACAAACATTAGTTCTGCTTGCATAGATATGCTCTGTAACGTGGTATAAAATCTGCTGTGTCTAGCTCATGCTAATTGAGGATAAAGTTCTAATGTAGGTACTGCAGATTTGCTTTTTTTCAAATTGTTTCATCTTTACCTTTCACTACTTGCATACAAACTTGTTGTTATGAAGCTAACCAATGTTTGGTGTGACTCACCCTGGAAACAAAATATTTGGCTGGAATTGCTAACTACTCAGCCATATATAATGTGAGAAAGGGTTGGTTTTCTTGGAGTCTTGTATTGAGTGAAGTCGCAATTCTCAGATGTTCTCAGTGCCTTTAACTCCAAGGGCTTTGTTCTCATGAAAAATAAATACAGGCTCTTTTATAAATGCTCCTCCGTGAGTCAGATGTGTGGATATCTCTATTTAAGTCTCTAAACTCGGAATTTGATGCTTAACTTAAGATACTTGATTTAGTAATTTATATACTTGTATCTATATTTCAAAGCAAGTCACAGATAATAGTCAGAAAGGGGTGCTTGTTTTCCTTCAAAATTACCTTTGTGCCTTCAACAATAGTAAAAGATGCTAGACAGACAGGAATGGAAATTGATCTCTGATCTACCAAAGATGGCATGGCTCAACCTTGAACTGAAGAGACCACCTGTATATTGACCCTGCAGAAGTCTCCTGCTGCTGTGGGGGGTGTGGAGGGCTGCCCCCCTCCCTTCCACCCCAGTAATTTCCTCAGGAAAAGTCTTTCTTGCTCCTGCTCTTGAGTTAGCACCCAGTGCATCCCATGCCGAGATGCCCCAGAAGGGCAAGCCCAGCTAGCAGGGGTTCTGGTGTCTGTTGAGGTTGGTACCAACACGGGGATGTGTTTTTCTATCTGTGCAGTTGAGTGCAGCCAGCATCACACAGCAGCACTGTGGGAAATGCCCATCTGATTGTTGACCTGCTTATTTTAATTTTAATTTTTTTTTTGTAACTTAGCCATTGCATAGTTGCTTACTTCGAGTTCTTCTGCTTCCTCCAGGTTCCTGCTTCTCCTGCTCACCTCTGCCCTGAGCACTGCCATTTCCTTAGCTAAAGCATGAACTTGGTATTTCCACAGCTGGGCTCCAATTGCTTCTTTCTTTTTCTGTGTGGAGGAGGGAAGCCTTTTGAAAAGAAATGGGGAACACTTTGTACAGAGGGCTGGGTTCATAATTCGGCGTTATCCTGGAGCACACTAGAGCAGTCAGCAAGTATGTGATCCTGAAAATCTGCCAGATACCAGAGCTCTGGAGGACTGGAATATATTCTTCAGAAGGCTGTGAGAGCTGAGTACACAACTCTTCTGTTCTGACCACAGGGGTAATGCACTTGTGACAAGCTGGGTTTCCACTGCTCAGCTGCCACTTGGTAGCAAAGCTTTCAGGAAAGTTCCACACCCCGTTTGAGTACCTGGATTAGAAATGCGTCTTTCAAATGGCCTCCCCTTCTAACTCAGTGTCATCTGTTTTTGTGTCTAAATAGGAATGGGTGCTTGTAAATACATACTGCTGAAGTGCTCGTTCTGTGCACACTTCACACTACGTGGCTGGCACTGCATGATACAGAGCCAAAGTTAAATAGACTGCAATGATGTGACAGTCGTGGTGATAGTATTGCTAGTTTGTTTGACATTTAGTATGTTCTGGTCCCTTAAAGTCTGTGGCAGGACATCTGAGGGGTCTCTGCCTTGCCTCGACTGCTGCAGTCCAGGTCAGTCAGGGGGATGAAGTATTTCAGTCCACAGACCTGTGTGTATATTTACATGTGTACTTTTATTTATTTGTCTAAATACTTTCTATGTGGACCCTCCAGCTTCTCCAAGGAACCTGTAGAAATCTACAGTTGGACTGAGATTTTTGGTATTGCTGACATTACATATTTTGCTGTTTAACTCCAGGAAGTTGTTAAATTCTTTATTAAATAGAATATAAAATTCTCTACGTATAGTCTCCAAAGAACGTACAGCTTCTCCCCTCCCAGCCAGCTTTTATTCCTTTTTTTGTTGCATTGTCAAAGTTGGGTAACTCTGTGTGCTCACTTCCATAGACCTGGTATCTGCTTTGGGATGAAGGGGAGGAGAGGAATGTCAGTCTCTCTGCAGATGATTTACTTTTTGTGTCTGGGAATAAAGCCAATATTTCTTTTTCCCTATTATATTTCATTTCTGTTGTTGAATCCAGAAGTGACAACCTTCCCATTAGTGTGATTTGTGGTTGGTTTGTTTTCATTTCAAGGTCTTCTCAGCACGGATAGCACCAGCCCAGTAAGTACTTTCTCACTGGATGCAGATCCAGGTGTGTTCTTGTCATTTGAGCCTCAGTACTCACAAGTGTATAGAAAACAACTCCCAGAGACAAACAGTTTGTATTGTATTTGCAATACAATAATGTTGGAATATGTTGTTGGAATAATTTAACTTGACTTCTCTTGTAACAGTGAAATCAGTATCCGTGTTGAAGCAGTACTGAAAATAAAGCTAGGGAAATAACATTTTAAAGACATTTTTATTTGGCTATGCTGGCATCTGTGATTATAGCAAATATAGTTGTGCTCCAGGGCAACCCCACCCAGACACATCCTGAGCTGGAAAAGTTACTATTATAGTGTTTATTGGGTAAAGGCTTTACCCAAAATCGGTGTTAATAAGCCTCATCTTTAATCTGGCCCTTGCTGTATTTGTTTCACGGTGTTGCAAGGGCTTGTGCCTGTCAGAAAGGATGTTTTCTGTGTGTGAAAATCTGCCAAGAGCCTCGGAGCAGGAAGGCTGGGGCTGTGCAGCAGAAGGTGCAGGGGAGTAGGGCAGGGGGAATTCATGGCATCTGGCAGATGAAAGCCTCTGGAACACAACTTTTCCCTGAACCACACCGTGTTTGCTTTTGGGAGATACTCACCCCCTGGCTCCTCAGCAGCCTGTCGTTGTCTCTGCTGGTGGGCACAGCTGGACACAGCTGGCTGGGGAGCCTGGGGCTGCTCTCTGAGGTGTGTCTGCTTTGCCTCCTGCTCTGTGCTCCTCTCTTATCGTGGCACAAATGGTCTGTTCTGAAGGCCAGAAGTAATTGCTAGGCAGCCCGTGTAGCAGCAGCAATAGAAGTTTAGATTTATTCCTGCCTCGCATGGAGCAGGATGGATTTAAAGGCTCTGCCTCCTCACAAAGCAGTCTTTAGCTCTGCATTTCTCACTTCTCAGCAGTTTGCATTTATAGTGCCTTACCTCGCTGGTCCCTGGCTTCTGGAGATGTCTTTAGCTGTGGCTGCTGCTGAGAACAAGTCAATGCTGCACGTCCTTACCTCCCAGTGAAGGAAGATTTGTTTGGTTTTTTTTAAATTACAATTTTGTACAGATATGTGCATTTTTTAGAAGCAATTTTTCAGGATGCTTGCTTAACCCCAGCTGAAGATTAGGGAGTCTCTGGCTTCCTGGCAGGGACTGTGGGATGTGCAGTGCCTGGGCTGAATGCTTGTCCTTTCCCTGTCTCTTAAACTCCTGCTCTCCCTCTTCTCCCCCGACACAATGCTGTTTCTGTCGCTTTCCATCCAAGGCACCACAGGGTGTGCAGGTTGGTCCAGAGGGTTGGAGGGAGCAAGAACTGGGGCCTGGCTGCCCTGGTGCACGGGGCTGTGAAGGACTTGTGGAAAACAGGGTTGAGGACTGCCGTGTTCTCCTGCTGTGCAGAGGCTAGAACCACTGGCATCAGTCGGACCCCAAACGTGCAAAAGGACTTCTGTAAATCACTGCTGGTGATTTGGAAGATCCATATCCGAGAGACTTGAAACAGACTGTGCTCAAGTCACAGTGAAATGTTAAGACAGGAAAAGTCAGTTTGAATCCTGGTGCTTAAAACCTTCTGTAGCCTTAGCTGAAATTTATCAGCTTTAAAAATCTCTGTGGCCTTGGTCACAGAAGGGTGAGAAGCTCTCTTCCATGCCATTGCTCTGCGTTCTTGCCCCTTTCAGTCTACAAAGCTTTGTCTAGACTAGGATTTATGTCAGTTGTGTGATTAGCTCCTTGATGGCTGTAAACTCCAGCCTAGATGTGAACGTGTTTGTCACCGCTTGCAAAGGCTTTACCTTCCCTCCATTCCACGGGATTAAACTCGACAAGTTCGGTGCATGTGCTTGAGCTCAGTTTTGGTTTTCTTTCCCCTGGTGTAGTGCTGATAGTGTTTGTAACAGAGTGCTGAACCCAGTCTGGAATAGCAATAGGGGTGCCCTGGCTGGGGAGGTAGCTCCCAAGTGGGGCAAGGAGAGACAGACAGAGTGACACCTGGAACGATGAACCTATGTCATAGTGCTAATTAAACAGGCTGCGTTAACGATGTTGGATGTGGGCAGCTCCGGTCTGTGTGCCCTGGAGCCTCTGCCCCAGAATTTTCTGTGTCTGCAGCTCCAAAACCAGCAGGGAGGGCCCTGGACCTGGGCTGGGAAAAGGGGAAAATGGATCAGAGATGAGAATAAACAAAAATACAGAGAGATCCCTGCCTGGACGTGGCCTCGGGCACTGCTCCTGCCACATACCCTGCATTTTTCTGCTAAGCAAGGGAAGGAGAATACTCTAACTTTTGTTTGATAAAGTAAGCATAGTTTTTAAGTGTTTCATTATTTCAGAACCATTTAAGAACAAGATGATGTTTGGAAACAACTTTGGTTGTTTGGAAAAAAACAAAAGGCATAATTATTGCTATAGAATTTCACTGTTCTTGTGTTAATCTTGTACATCTAGGATATGTGCTGCATCCCAAGATGTGAGGAGAAAACCAGGAACTAGAGGCAAATTTCCCAATCTGAGCCATGTTTTTATCCCCTGTGCTTCCATTGGATGACTGGAGAAAATAAAAAACTCCAAAACCAAAAAGAAGGATGGTGGGGAATGTGCATAAGACACAGGTTTGTTGGTCACATAATGGTGCCAATTGTTCCCAGCGAGCAGTGAATGTTTCTGGGACTTAATTGTCCTCCACAATGAGTAACATGCTCTGTCTTGCACTGGGCAAAGCAGCCTTCCAGAAAGAGGCACGTGGCTGTGTGCTAACCAGCTACTTGTTCTTGGGGTTGTTTCTTGCTCAGTGTTAAAAACACGAGCTGAATACGAGACACAGACATACACAACCTTTCTTCAAAGTAAAAAACATTAAGAAAATGGAATAAACATTTAAGGTAAAATTCTGTCTCCCCTTAGCACAGAGTGGAGTACTTCATGGACCAAGACTAAGTCTTGGAGACTACTCTTGCTGGTGGAGACCCTCATAAATTCCCTCTTCTTCAATGGGAACGGGCATCTGTATGCAGTTTGCTTTAGTGCATAGCACTCTTCCCAATCTTTTACAATGCTTTTTGTTTCTGTGCCTAATTTTCCTGACCCTAGAAAGTGTGTAGTAGCATCTAGTTTTCTAGATTTTCTAATCTCCTTCCTGAAGCTCATATTCAAAAGAGAATTAAGTCAATGAGCCTGAAAACATAGGTAAATATTTTATTAAGTGAAGGGCAGTATGACTAGTGATTGAATCTCTAGTAAAGATGTCAAAGTTCAAGTCTCAGCAAAGCTGAAATAAATGGAAAAAATATTTTAATGGATAAGAGCTCCCTTGCTGATTGGTATTTCTGGTCACCTTTACCTTGACAATGCTGATATAACCTGTCTTATATGTCAAATATACAAGACACCTTTAAGGTTTGCCATAGCATCCCTGGGGTGACTAGGGAACCCCAACAACTGAGTGTCCATCACATCCTTGACATGTGACAGGCACCCTCCTGAGGGCAGCTTCTGGTAGAGCCTGGACAGCATCTCTCTACCTCATGATATCTGACATGGTGAGCTGTGGCAAATGCAGGGGGGCAGGGAGGGGTGCGGACCAGAGGCAGAGCTGTGTCTGTAAGGATAACAGCAGTGTTCTCTATTTAAACCTGACTCTAGTTCTGGTCTCTGGAGGGAGCTAGAAATGAGGCATGAAAACCACTTCAAGTGGGGAGAAAGGTGCTGTAGGGAGACAATCTGAGAGCTCTGTTGGTTTAAGTGGATGATGGAGAACTGGCTTGAACTCGCTGTCTGGTCAGGCATGTAGGGAAAATGTGGTAAGAGATGTTTCTTAAGTTTCCATGCAATCCCCTCTCTGGAGACTGCCTCTGGGCTAGCTGAAACCCAGGTTAGCAGCACGGTGTATTTTTAACGTGGTTGGAACAGTTTCCTCACAGTCCTCCTGGTTTGAAACGTTACAGGAATGCTGGTGGTATTCTAGTAGGAAAAATAATTAAGGTAGGAGAATCCTACAGGGGTCAGCCTTGAACACAGCAGCTGCAGCTGGCTGCGGATGCCACCACTGGGGCGGTGGGAAGATGTTTTTCAGTCCTGACCCTGAATGGAAACTCGTGCTCTTGCAGGAGCGTTTCAGGAAGTCTGTCATTAGTAAATTCCATCATTAGGAAACCTCCCAGGGCTTTAGCTGCTCTGTGCACGGAGCAGAAATCATCAATTAATTTATTCCTGCTTCCACACTTGTGATGCAAACACAGGAACCACGGTTTCTGTCTCCCTGCAGACGGGGAGAGGGATGCAATTCCTTCTCAAACTGAAGCAGCAGTGTCTGTGTTTGCCTTCTGCAAAGGTACAGCCTCACCTGCAGGAATAACCACTGGTGCTGTTTGCATCTCAGCTGGCAAACCATGGCACTGGCTTCTGGTGTTGTAACTGCTGAAATCAGTGGATATATCCCAATGGGTTTTTAGCAGCAAAAGCATGGACGCTGGCAAGATAGGCAATGAAAATCATTAGTGGTGAGAACTGACAAATCAAGGCATTCCCAGACAGATCACTTTCATCTTTTTCTTTTTTTTTTTAACTGTTTACCCACCCTCAGAAGGTATTTCCCATCTTTTGGCCATGCCTGTGTACTTCTGCATCTTTCTCAGTGCATTCCTGTTTTCCTGGTGGAGCTATTTTGTCTGATGTCCACTGGAAGCTGTTTCTGTTCTCGTGTTCTCCTGCTTTTGCTCCAGGAACATCCATCAAGAGTGATTTCTATATTTATTTATTTAAACTGTCAAGCTTACCAAACCCCAGGTATTTCAGAACTGAGGGCATTTTCCATATAAATGAGATTTGGAGATCTCGGTATGTATCTGAGGGCGACTGTGGATAAATTAATGTATTAAATCAATAACTGAGGTAAATTACTACATATACAGAGGTACAAGGTGAATTGTTGCTGTTAAGGGTCTCTGAAGTGTTATCTGGCCATATTTTTCATGGCTTCGTTTAAAGGCGTATTAGCAGCCAGGCACTTGGGCAAATCTGACTCCAGAGGGAGGGTTTAACTGCTTTTAAAGGATGGGCTTTGCAAACTGGCATGAGGTCATGCAGAATTTGTGCTCTCTTATTCTCTTATTATCTAATGGAAAATCTCCCTTGCTTTGTACGTGGAGATTCTTTTTCTTCAGATGCCTAATGGTGATGCTGTGGTGCTCGACTGGTTAGTCTGATGTCAGCCCTGATGCTGGGGTGCAATGAGGATGCTGAAGTGTCTGCTCTCTCTGGAAAAGGCTAGATGAATAGCAGATATCCTGCAGGGTCACTGTGGGATAGAGAGGATAGCATGTATTTGTTGAGTAACCTGCTTAGAAACATCTTGTGCCTGTAAATATGCTGTGTAAACCAATAAAGCCAGGCTTGTGACTAGTTAAAAAAGAAATAGAAATAAAAAGGAATATTAAAATCAGAATTCCAGGGGGAGGAGGGAATTGCTGAATTGGCCTTGACTGATTCTCTGCATGCAGGGAATTTCAGAGGGGAGGCTTAGGACGTAATCAAAAGAGAAAAGCAGTGAGCAACTGCTCCCAAATTCTTACAGGAGTCTGAAAGTGGGTGATGCCCTCCCAGGCTGTGCTGCTCTGGTGTAGGAACATCACCTTCCTGGGCACACTGGGGCTTGCAGTGGCTTCTAGAAGGTACAATCAGGGGCATATCCTTAAGGTGATACCTGCCTTGCATAAGGGATAAATTATCCATAGACCAGGAGAGAAAGAATCTTTCCCCTGCCCTTTCAGTGCCTGCTGCCTCTTTGTAGTGTATTGCAGATTGATGAGGCTTTTGGCTTTTCAGCTAGCATGGGCTGGAGTCGGGTCACTGCCTTCAGCAGAGCAGTATCAGCTGGCACCAGCTGCAGATGCCATCCTTCAGCTGTGTGTGCTTGCTTCTAGAGACATTATAGTGTCACTGTACTGGAGGGGGATGCTGTGCTGGGTCACTGGGCTTACAGGGTGCTCCTTGACTCGTGCCCCCGTGGCAGGTTTCTAGTCTGGAAACTGTGTTGAAGGGCTTTATACAGGGTAGCACCAAAGAGCCTTGCTCACCCACTACAGCCCAAGTAAAAATATAACTCTGGGGAAGGCTGTCAAATTGGAAATCATGTGAATTTGCTATTGGGGAAGTAGTTCAACTGGTAGAAAGAAGGATTATCTTTAATAATGCCCTTCTCTAATGGGTTTCACAGTTAGGAGGGAAAGTGTCTTGTGAGCTGCCCAGTATGTGGAAGGAGCCTGGAGGGTGGGGGGTCACAAATGCACAACATGAGTGATTGGTGCCTCCAGGCTTGTCTGAGGAGTGTCTTCCTTTAAACCATTATTGCCAGCTGTGCCGGGAGGAGAAACTGGTCACTGATGGCCCACAAAATGCACCAAAGCCCCTGCAATCCATGTGGGACGAGAGGCATTGTTAAAGCTCTCCAAACAGACTTTCTGGGCATTTCAAATAAATGTTTCTGCTGCTACTTGCTGAGACTTATTTTACAGTGCTGTGCACCACAAGCAGTGCTGTCTGGGCAGCTGCCATGGGGACAGACCATGGCTCCATCCTTCTTGTTGTGACACATCTCAGCTGTCCACTGTCCTTGCTGGGGAGCCCTCCACAGGGCTCAACGTGGCAGAGGTGCCACAGCCTCGAGGGCCAGCGGGCACTGCTGCCCTGCCTCACAGGGTACAGCCCCGATGGGTGTCTGGCCCGTTGCTGGGCTGCTTGTTTCAGTTTGTGTTTGTTTGGTTTGGGGGTTTGGGTTGTTTTTTTTGTATTTTTGGTGGGGTTTTTTTTGTTGTTTTGGTTTTTTTTGTGTGCATGGGTATGGTTTGGTTCCTTTTTGTTGGTGGTTGTGGGGGGTTTTTTTTGTTTTTTTTTCCCTTTGGTGGCCTTTTTTTCTTTCCTCTTGGGCATGGGGAAGGGCAGAGGGGATGAAGAAGTACCTGTGCCTGTGCCCTGTGTTGCTTCTGGCCTGCTTCTCTGGGCTTTCAGGAACTGCCATGAGATGCTCTTATTTTCAGATCTGCTTGCAGTGGTTCTTATTTTAGCTTATTCATTGGTGCTTATGCTGCGTTTCACTGTTGAGTCACTAATGGAAAAGTTAATATGAATCTCAGTTGGAAAAAAAAAAAGCCACTGAGCAACGTACCTTCTTGCATATGGGTAGAAAGAAAGCTGACTTGGTTTTGAGTCTGTTGGGGTTCGTTTTTACAGAAACCCTAGAATTCTAGTGGCTGTTGTTTAGGAAAAGAGTTGTAAGACATGAAGAGTAACATGAAAGGATAGGGTTTCTGCCTCCAACACACATCAGGGTAAAGACTGTGTAAGCTGCAAGCTCTGATTCATCGTTTGATCTGTGCCAGTGATGGAGCAGCCCTTCTGACGCCTTCTGGGTACATGGCCTGTGCTGGGGCTGCCTAGTCATGTGCGGTAAGGCAACGCCCTGACAGTGTGGCTCCTCACAGCCTTTCCACTGGGAGGAATGATGAATAGTTATTATTTGCCTTCTCTGTGCCATTTGTGACATGGTGGTTGCTCCCCGTGCTTTCCTTCTCTGTTTTTCTAAGATGGGAAGTTTCTTCTTGCAGAGAAGTTGCTTCCTACCTCTAATCATGATTTTATCTTTTTTTTTTAGTTTCCTTAAGAACTTCACTTGTTTTTGAGGTAGCCTGGCTGAGTGTTTTGTGCCATCCAGGTACAAATGACACAAACACAGCGATGTTTGTTTTTTCCTTGCCCGTTTCCTGTAATTCTCACTTTCTTGACTGCTTCTGAGCAGCAAAGCAGCGTGGTTCCTTCCCTGTCAGTCTCTGCTGACTCATGAGCCATGCCATTTCCTACACTTCCAGTACAGCACCCTTCACTTGATGTTTTGTGTGCCATCCGAGGCTGTGCCATTTGGGATTCCAGTTTACTCAGGATGCTTTGTGGCTTTGGTGGGCACCTGGCACCCAGACAGGGTTACCCCACCACAGGAACCCTGCACTTGTTGCCTGTGGCCTAGCATTTGAACAAAGCAACGAGAAGCATTATTAAAGGTAATTTTTCTCAGAAGTCCTTCCTATTCTATTCCAGGAACTGGATATAGGAAGCTCCCCAGGAACAGTCCTTTTTATATTTTCTTCCTGTTTCTCAGGTGTATGATTTGGAAAATAACATGTCAGATCTACCCAAGCATCACAAGCTTTGTACTGGAGCAATGTACGACATCAGCCAATAAATGTGCTCCTTAATTACCATTTCCTTTTTTTTTTTTTTTTAGGGGAGAGAAAACAGAGCCAGGAGGGAAAAAAAGGAGTTTTTTGTTTTGGTGTCTCTCAATTTTCTTTGCTATGTCCCAGAAAGCTCCTAAGACATTTAAGAGGTGTCAAATTGTCTGACTTATCTGAAGCATCTATTAAACATTGGCAGTGCAAGTCACAACATGTGTCCTGGTGTAGGTGAAGGTTCTGATCATGCAGACAAGTGCCTGTGGACTTCCAAGGTTCAGTCAGCCCCTGCCTGCAGCCTGCTCCTCTCTGAAGCCCTTTCTGTTGTGCTCAGACATTTGTGTGGTTTGCCCTCCCTCCCTGGTGCTGCAGATAAAGCTCCTCAGGGTGTGAAGGCAGCAGTGCAAGAGCTCAGCCACCCATTGTGGGTACAGACTGAACAGCTTGTGTTCCTGAAGGATTGGTCCCTTTTGGTAGTAACAGTGAAGAAATCACTATGGAGCACATCCAGAACTGATTGCCTTTTAAAGGAGTATTTAAGTATTCTCTCTCTGTCTTCTGCATGGGCCAAACAGGAAAGGCTGAATCAAAGCTACCTATTAGATTTAATTTACAAAAACGAATTATCGAATTCAGGGACTTACTGGGGTTCAGGCACTGAAAGGATGTTCAGAATGTTACAAAAGGTAAATGTATTTTTGCCTGGAGAACAAAATGAGGTCATTGCTAGATCTGATTTTTCTTCTTTGAAGCAGTTGTCTGCAGGAGAAAACACTACATGTCCGTGGTCTCTGGCGCACGGAGCATCCCACTGCTCCTCTTCAACAACAGCCTTTCAAATAAATACACTGCCCATTGGCTTGGAGTGCGATTTGTCACATACACATGAAAAATGTATTTCAAAGACTCATGTCATGTAAATTTGAAAACCCATTTCCCCTCATTGTAACTTTCTGGCAATTCAAGCTGTGGTTTATGAGATCGCTATTCCATCTATTGTCTTGAGTCTGACGGATGTGACGTTCGGTCTTTATCTTCCCTTCCAAATTAACCAGAGTTCCTGGCTTGTACAAAAACAACAAATTTCAGACCAAAGCCATTCCAGTCCTGTCTTCTGAAGGAGCACGGGAACAATGGTGCTGTTGTAGGCTACAGGTGGCAGCTGGAGGAGCTTCTTGTTCATGTGCAAGAGGAATCTCGCACGGAAGAAGGTACATGATTTCCTAATTAAGCCAGTGATAAAGTTACAGAGACTTGCATACTGGCAGACCTTACTAGACTGGGTTCTGATTTATTTAGTGGCACCTGCTCTATTAGAATTGGGGGAAGCTTCAAGTCTGCAGCGTAGACAGGGAGGTGGAAGGGGTCTGAAAGTAAGGTTTTATTCTCTATTTTTGTCTTTGCCTGCATTGTAAAACCAAAGGGTTAACCAAGGAAAGCAATATCTGATTCTGTCACAATAACACAGTGCATGCACTAAAAATACACTAGCAAGTGTGTAATCTGAGAATAATGCCTATTGTTTTCTTTACCATACTTTGTAGTCACATTCCCAGGCAGTTGGCACTTCTTAGCTGTCTTGCAGCAGTAACAGCCTTATGTCAGATTGGCATTTTTGGCATGGGTTTTATAACTGATATTTCTTTTCCCATCTTTTGTCAATAAGGCAAACTCAGCATTTATTTCTGTGGCTGTGGATTGGACATGCATAGCTGATATCAATTGACACAGAAGTGTGTGTCTGTGAACTGAAATCAGAATTTGTGAGTTGTCTAGTCTTTGTAGGGTTGTTTTAGAGAAAGGTGTGTCTGGTCTGGCATTAATATATTAACATGGTATATTTAAGCTGCTTTAGTTGCTTATATGGTCACTGAAGTTAGTTTGAGCTCCCTACAGCTTCCATCCCTTTCCTGTTAATGTCGTGCCACAGAACACATCTGTTGTTCACCATCTGCATGACACTCGTATCCTAATATAATTGTTCAAGGCCTGGCAGTACAGGAGGCAGTTTATAGGCATATGGAGAGCAAAGGCTGATGTTTTGGATGTACAAGGCAGGAGGCAACACTAAAACCCATTTTGTTGAGCTGAAGTTTTCACCCTGGACCTCTGGTCTCTGCACAGTTTTCTCCCTTTGCTTCTTGCCCCTTATCTCAAGCATACTTCCACTGTGAGATCAGTGGGTGATAAAGGTCTGTCAGCCAGACCTGTTGGCTTGTCAAACCATCGGAGCCTTTCCCTTGGTGGATGTTTGGGCAGGATGCAAATCTTGTGCTTCAGAAGTGACTTTTCCTGGAGCCAAGCTGGCTGATCCAGCCTGGTGTGCTGAAAATGCTGCGCATTGCAGGGCTTCGTGTATGCAAAACGTGAACTCGGGTGGATCTGACTGCCCAGGTATGTTGGCTGGCATTTCTTGTGGAGGGAGCCTGCACTTCCCTGCAATCAGAAGTGAAAATGTGAACAGAGAACAGTTACTCTCATAGATTACTGTAAGACCCTGGCTCTCGTGTGCCTCAGTTTGTGTGGTGCTAAGACCTGTGAAGAGCTGTGTGGAGGGCAGCAGTGCTCATCGCTCCCAGTGTCCCTTCGGCTCCTGCCAGACGGGCTTTGCACCGGGACAGCGGCTGGGCAGAGGCGGGGTGCGGCTGGGCAGAGGTGGGATCCGTCAGGGCTCCCGCGCCCCGCTCCTCTGCGGGGACAGACGGCCAGGAGAGCCCGAGGGGCTCCCGCGGAGCGCCAGCACCGCCTGGGGAAGCTGGGGTGTAAAGGGACACAAAAATACCGATGGGTGTGCGCCCACCGCCGAAGAAGGCTTGGACCGATCCAGGAGGAGTCTGTGGATCCGCGGGGGCTGACACCTTTCTTCCCTCGCTCCCCTTCTCTTTGCCTCTTCTCTAACAACTCTTTATTTGCCCCGAAATTTACTTGCGCTAAAGAATCCCCTAGGGACATAGCCTCTTCGTGTGCGCCGTTGGCTGCTGGGCTCGTTACGGAGAGCTAACGAG
>JANHGL010023527.1:35391-65555 GCA_024611195.1 Ceyx melanurus | reverse complement strand
TGAACTGGGGTGTCCAAAACTGGACACAGTACTCGAGGTGGGGTCTCACCAGTGCAGAGTAGAGGGGGAGGAGAACCACAGAGAGGCACCCTGCTAGATTCGGCCATACAAATGTAGCCAGAAAAAAATTTCCTCAGTATAAAATTTACAGTACATCTTAAGTTATGGTGTTTTCCAGATGACAAGAAACACAGAGATACTAATCATCTTCAAAGATGCCTCTGTCACAATCCAAAACATTGGGTTAGAAAAAGCATTTTAAATACATTATATTAATTCCACTTAATTCCAATAGACAATGACTAGAAAAGAGGACCATATACATTCTGGGAAATCTACATTAACATTTTCTTTGAACATCATACATTCCCAAAAATCTAGGATATAATATTCTAACAGATCATTGATTATATTTTCTGGTACTTCTTATGATGTTCATGTAGTCTGGATACTCTATAATTAAATACCATTTATGTACAGAGTTCACCATTTGCAAATCTATTGTTAGGGCCCCAGCTAGGCAAGGAAACCTTTAAAGGACCCTTTGGAGATTACAGCCCTGGGATCAGCACTGAAGCGTTAAGAAAATATCTTTAAAACTTTACTTGCATTGACTCATGACAGAGTTGCACAGCTCTTAGATTCATTCTCTCACAACTTTGTGTAATGCTTAGGTTCTAAACATACCTGAAAAACATAAAGCTAGCTATTTTTTCTGGTAGTACATATAATTTTTGTCATACACGAACAAAAAAGTTTATGCATGAGATTTATGCATGAGCAACATGAAATAGATTTGCTTTACTTTGTTGTTTTATTATGACCATTAAAAATGCTTAGAGAAGAAAACTAGATAAATTAACAGGCAGTAATCACCTTCTCCAACATAGTAAATCTCAGTAAATCTGTACTGCTGCTCCATTGATAATGTTGTAGATGACCATATACAAGTTTAGGAATTATAGTGGGTCATCACATTGCTTGCTAGCTGCAAAAATCCATCTGGAGCCACTATTATCAAATGCCTGGGATAAGGAGATAAATCCTTCATGTTTACTTCATGCTGCTCTGGCTGGGAGCCAACAATAGCAAAGGAACTTAGAACTGCAGAACTAAATCCCATTCATCGCACCCTTACAGGCATTAAACTATTTATGCAGACATAAGGATTGAAAAAATTGTATCAACTCCCATGCAATGAATTACTGAAAGCTTCCAAATATCCTTTTTTTTCCAAAAGAACCTTAAACTTTTGATAAATCAATGTCTTAATATACACCATGGAGATTTATGCCACTAGCAAAATATGGTGATGTTTGTTGCTGTTCTGTGGCAAGGTATGCTTCTGTCTTTATTTCTTGTGCAAAGTTGAGTCTCAGAGAGTTACCAGCCTTATTGTACACAAAGAGAAATATAAACCAGAAGACTTATAGTGTTTGTATCAAGAAAAAAAGAAATCATGTAGACAATGCGGAGGAAAAAAGATGACAGGTGTTAGATTTAAAACTGTTTTAACACTTCAGTTCTATAGTTGAAGCAAACACCAACTGTTGTTGGAAAGGCTAAAACAAGCAAGGAAGATAAACACGAGTTTTTAACTACTACACTGTTAACTTCTCTAAGCAGTGTGACAGCAGGCTCGTTTAACACATCAGACTAATACACGCAAAAAGGTTTAAAAGCTAAATTAGAAGCCCTTCTGTTTCACGTGCTTTGATAGATGCTCTCGATACTGTAACCTTGATGTCTTGAATTAGCTTTTCAGAGAAGATTAGCAACATTTAAGAGTTTAAGTGCTGACATCAAATTTCCTAAAATTATCATAATGCAAATGGTCTTCCCTCTTTTTCTTGATAAATATTTTGACATTTTCTTCCTTGCCTGGCCTCAGTTTGTCTTGGTGGCCCTACTCAGCCATCCCAGGACTGTGGCTGACCCTTGTTCCCTTCACTAGACCTGCCTTGCTTACTTTACTGGTGTACTGGTGTCTGTATTAGCATGCTCAGTTCCTGGCTCACCTTCTGTCATGAAGCAGACAGTCCTCACTGCTCTGTGACTGTCTAACCTTAGGTTTCTTCTCAAGCATTCACAAGAGAATATAAATGATAGGACATGATTTATAATGGTCTAATGACAACTTGTGTAACTCTTACCCAGCTAGCTTGAAAGAATAAAGCCAAGAGGAAGTATAGAATAAAACATTATTTAGGTCAGTATGACATTTGTTGGAGGCAAACATTCCTTACGAAAATTAGAATCTGATCACATGGTCTTAGGTATGGAAATGAAGACATCTGTCATCACTGACATGACTACTAACACAACAGAAAATCTTCACCCATGCCTAGAAAGTGGCATAACTGGCTGGCAATGGATATATAGCAATAAACTTTTGACTCAACTGCAGTGGAACAAGAGGATATAAAACAAAATGGTGAAGTTTAAAAGGAGTGGATTCTTTCCTACAGCTATGAACTTTGTAAACATCAAAATAACTGCCCAGGTCCTGTAAAAGGAATGGAAGGAATTCCACTGTATTTTAAGTCTGTCTATGTCAAACTGCCATCTTCCTTATGAAAAAAATGAAATAAGAAATTCTGTTTGACTATTAATTTCTTACTACTCTGCCCTCTCTACTTCCCAGTAATGATCTAAACATGTACAAATATGTGTATATATGTATACATAATATACAAAATATTCTCAATTCCTCTTTTTTTTTTAAACTACACAAGGTAAGGAGATTTGAAGAAACAGACTGGATTAGCAATTCTAAACTACCAGTATAATTTCTTCCTTCTAGAAACTAGCATATAGATGAGAAAACAGTTTACTGACTATTTTAAACTGGTAAAGACTTTCAGAGAAACAGATGGGTAAAAGTCTTAGTGAGAAATATTTAATCAGCAGAGATTTGGCAAATGAACCTGTAAATGAATCCTTGCATGTGTGCTCTTTTCATTACAGGAAAACAATATTCCTGCTGCAAAATATTGCATAGTATTTTTAGTTCTGTAAGTGCATCTTACCACACACTAACCAAACAGATTTCACTGTTTTAGCAATAATCTTCTATACTTAGAGGCCAGATAATACAACCTTTTACATGACAAAACCCCAAACTTTTCTACTTTGACCCCCCCACCCTGAGGATCTGAGAGGAAGGTTCTATTTCTGGAAATTGCCAGTTAGAGAGACAGGGAAATACTAGAGAAAGATGCTTCTTTTAGCATCTTTGAAGAACTACAAAGATGATTAAGGGACTGAAATATCTCTCTTATGAGGAAGGCCTGAGAGCCCTGGAGCTTTTTAGCCTAAAGACTGAGAGAGGATCTTATTGTTTACAAATACCTGAAGGATGGGTGTCAAGTAGAAAGGGCCAGTCTCTTTTCAGTGGTGTCCTGTCATAGGACAAAGGGCAATGGTCACAAACTGGAATACAGGAAGTTCCCCGTCAACATGAGGAAAAATGTACTTACTGTGAGGGTGTTGGAGCACTAGAACAGGTTGCCCAGAGTTGTGGAGTTTCCCCTAGAGACTTTCAAAACCTGCCTGGATCTATTCCAGTGTGGCCTGCCCTGGGTGTTCCAGATCTGGCAGGGGGGTTGGACTCAATGAATCCTGGAGGTCCCTTCCAACCCCCACCATTCCATGATTCTATGACAAATCCAGAAATTGAATCATATGTCTACCTTAGCAGGAATTTGGAGTATGACTTTCGAAGTTCCCGAGATTAATGGTTTGGAGGTTTGCATCTAATTTTGCAATTTAGGGAAGGGAACAAGGAAAATGAATCAATGACCCTATTGTTTTCCAAAAAGCAAAACAAATTTCTCAAACCAGTTTTGTAATGGCCTCAATTCACATGATAGCAACACCTTAATGCTCTCACCATAAGGTTAGTTTTCTACTATTTATAGCTCTCACTCTTTATTTCACAGGAAAAGCATGCAGGGTTTTATAATCCAGAGAGCAGAGATCACAGTGTCAGGAAACTCAATAGTCACTTTGTTATAATGCAGTAGCTTCAACAGATAAGCCTTAAAAAGGCAAAGCATCTAGTGTGTGAAAGCTTTTAATCTATTTTAGAAAAATTATACAGCTAAATATATGATTTAACACTGGCATTTTTTTTTTATTTGGCTTCTAGGCACAGTCATAATTTATAAGTAATTCTCAACAGAAAGCTATGCTGAAACAAATACTTGAAACCCTAGACAGCTTTTCTTTCCAGTCCTTACTGAGCTTATAAAATGCAACAGGTGTTACAATAACTGTGCTTGCTCCTTTCCCCTTGAGACAGCCATGTGCCACAAACAAATTGAGAAGCTCTTGCACATATTTTCCCAAGGATATTAAAAGGTGGCATTACTGTGAATAATTTGTTAGAAATACTAACACTGTGGATAACTATCACAGCTGCCTTTCATCTACTTCACATTAAACCATCATGGTGCATGTAATTTCTATTTATGGAAGTCTCCACTTGCCATATCTATAGCATTAAAATAACAAATAGATTTGGGGAAGTTAAAGATGCCAAAGACTAGCAGGTGGTTGGTATGTCTAAAGCAGGATGTTGCATTTTACATTACTTGTTACACAGATTGCAACCGGAGGCAATGTAACACCCCATACTAACAGATATGTGAGCTTACAGACCATAGGAATGTGAAGCAAAAAAACCACAAAAACCAAAAAACATATATATATATATATTTTTTTTTTACATGAGTAAACATGTTGACCGTTGCTCGTGCTTTTGTCAGCTTCAAACAACCCAAACAGAAGGATTACTTGTGATTACACTCAGCAATACTGAAATGCTTGGACTTCACAGTGTTTTCCATTGAGATAACTGCAAAGATAACAAAATGAAGTTCATAAATATATGAGGAAAGAAGATTTTTATACTGATGTGTGAGTTCAGTGGAGTTCACAAATCTCTGCTGCAAAATATGCTACAATTCATTTCATGAAATTATAGCAGATGTAGCAGCTTCATTTCTGACAGCAAATCAATGTCTCAGCAACTCTGGCCCATGATACAATACATTGGCTTCTACTGTTTCCTAAATTTGTATTTTTTATATCACCAAGCTAATAAAGCATTGCATATGTTATATTGCATCTGTATATTCTAATATTTATGATGTTACAATGCCTACATAAATTAGCATTAAGGTGTGGAATATTGGCTGTTCTATAGAGAAAGATGCTGTGATTATTCAAGATTAAAAAAATCAAGTTTGTATGTGACTTTTGAACACTGGTGCGGCAGATGCATTTCACTGTTTGTGAGGATTGCATGAAGAAGGAGTTGTATAATGAAAGTCCAGTTTACAGAGCTCTGTAAGGGTTTATGAAAAAAATTTCTTAGACTTCAAACTTATTAGGGAGAATGCCTCTTCTGCCTCTAAAGAATATACGGTCATTATTAAAAATCTTATTAGGATCTCTCTACTATAAAATTTGGTATGTTCTCTCTACTACAAAAATTGATATGTTGCATACTCTGAGCCTGGTATGATCTTAGATATATTAATTTCATTTTTCAACCCCAACTTTAAAGGAAAACTTCAGTGTTGAAAAAAGTAAGCAGTGAAATGTGTTGGTGTACACTTCAAAAAGAGGAAAACATTGCTTCTTCATTTGACATCTTTACATTCTCCCTCTCCCATAATTATACCTTATCGGTGTTAAAAATGTCAACGCATCTTGGTGGTGAAGGAGAACAACTACCATCTATGGATGTTTGTGGCACATGAAGGCCACCAGAGGTGTTGCAAACTTGCTGCCAGTTTATCCTCGTGCTCTTCAGGAAAAGAGAAATGTGTAGATCTTCAGGTGGTACAAACTGTCAAATGTAGAGGAGTGAATGATTATGTAATAATTCCTGTTCCTCTAGGATCCTTATCACTAGCTTTTTATTATTAAATTATGATTGCTGTTTAAAGTTGAAGTATGTTCAATATAGTAGTATTACTATTATTTTTAAAATTATTATACCTGCAACCCGCAGATATCGTCCCCAAAATAACAAAGTACAGAGTCAAACAGGCATAAAAATAAATAGTGGTTGATCTTACTGAATACAGGTCTGAGTTAATTTGAAGCTTACATATGTTGGAATTACCTGTTCTTAGTACTTTCAGATTATTTTAATTTGATGAAACCAGGAAACTTTAAAGTATTGGTATATTTACTTTAAAACCAAAAGCCTGAGCAGCTAGGAATCACAGTTCTCATACTATGGCCAGCTATGGGCTAATGTGGAAATACATAATTTTTGAGGAGAAAAAAACTTTAATCCATTACAAGAGAAAAATACTAAGTCAAGCACACCACACTATGAGCTAAAAAATAAAATGGGCTTTCCCAATAGATTTTCATCTCTTTCTGGACTGAACCTTTCTGGACACTAGCTATCCACAAACAAAGTTCATAAAGAATTCTGTCAGACTAAATTTTAATGCACATTTAATCAGGGAAATATGTTTTCTGCTGCCTTATGCCTAAGGACAAATTTCACCCAGAACATAAATCAGACTTCATGTATTACCCTGATTCATGCTATTGCCTAATAACTTCTACTGCTTTCAGAAAGATTATGGAACAAATAGATTTTGCCAGGGGTACAGCCTAATTGATTTCTTAAGGCTGCTTCCAACCCCATTTTTCTACATTCCTATAATTTTGGAAAGATGCTAACATTGGCAAACTGTAGCTGGAATCCGAACCATAGGTATACTACCCTGAACAGCAAAAGTGGGGTTTGAACACCAGAACATCAAAGCTGAGCATTAAGCTCTATGACTTACAACACAGGAAATGTTCTGTCCAACTCTCCTGTGTCCAAGCTGGAATTCTTGAAAATCCTGGCATTGTTTGCTTTTTCAATCCTGTTAATACTAGGAAACCACAGAAGTCCAAAGACCCACACAGCACTATATTAGCAGTGTATTTTACATACTGCATGCTGAGTAAAGAAAGCAGAACATAGGACAAGCTCTAAGAAGTTCTAGTATGTCTTAGGCACAGAGGAGAGGGAACTGAAGTCCTTATATTCCTGGGGTTAACTTCAGGCAAATCACTCAAATTAGGTCTAAAATGATAATTTTATTATTTTGGACTGCTTCTGTGCTCTTAGTTATTATGTTCCACCATGATCCAAATTCATATCAAAGCCAAGTTCACACCCTCTATGCTTTGATCTTTCATGGAACCACAGCCACGGGGAGTATCACTGCTCGTTCTTTCAGGACAGCACTGCCCAAAGACATTCAAACTCCAAACCTGGAGGAATAACAGATACCTTAATTTGAGAAACAGTGCTAATTATTCCTATTGTGGTGCTATAATAAAACAACTAAATAATTTCCAAGACCCCAGCTAGTATTTCTAATGGTTTTATGCTGCAAATTTACACAAGACAATCTAGTAGAGCTATCTGGGGATCTCAGTGTTGTTCTGCACTGTAATACAATTCGATCCTTTATTGTCTAGCTCTCCAGCAAATATGGGACTGGTGCTCTCTACTTTGTAAAAATGCAACTGCAATAAATATTCACTATAAAAATCACAGCACTAGGGTATTAAATTATTGGGAATTGAAATACCCTAGAATGAGAAAACTGGGATAGAGCAAGTAAACAAATACAATATCAATTTGAATGGATACTGGTAGACTTTGTGATATTTTTTGACAGACCCCAGTAACCACAGGTACTCCATATGAGAGATGGGTTTTCTACAAAAGTGCACACTATATAGTCTTTTCACAGGTAAAGCTGTATTTAATCTACCTTCTGCCTCAGACTCTGGAAAAAAAAAAAAGAGGTGGTATTTTCATTCTAGGAGTCTGTTTTATCTCTAGGCAATATACAAAAAAAAAAAAAAAAAAGGAATGCAGCAAATTTCTGAAGTTGAGCTAATCTAAAAAATGCAACATTTTGATCAAACTAGGCTCCCTACAACCATTGCCAAAGCCATGTGAGTTACACAAACAAACAAACAAATCTAGGATCAAAAGAGAGGAAATGAGAATGAAAGAAAGGGGAACAGTACTCAACACTAACACATATTCCTCTAAGGTAAGACATAACATCCGTCTCTGTTTTCCAAGACTTAATAATGAAATATTAAAACTGCAGTGTTGTGAACAGATTGATACAGCTCTGCTAGAATTGATTACAATGTGTAAATACACTGAAATACATAAGAACCTCCTTGGACTTCAAGTTATATTTCTCCGTAATTTAGACAGCTCTAATAAGTAAAGCAGCCCATCCCGACTGTCATATTTCAATGATTCTAAACTACAATTATCCTTTTGTGTTACAATTAAGTGCATAAAGAATCTTTTTATAAAACTGGCTCAAGTCACAAAATACTTCTTCCCAGATGGGAAACTGTATAGTCAGAACATCTCATTGCTTTTAGAAAGATAATTATTAATCATACGATGGGAATTTTCAGAACACACTGCATCAATCAAATTCTGCATGAGTAATTACAATGATGTTTTACAACACCATTAATTTTGTCTGCAAAATGTCTGAATATTTCTGAAATACAAGATTTCTTCCCCAAAGGACATGAGCCCTCATCATAAGTTCTTGGTAAATTAATATGACTCTGTTGAGAACATAGGAATAGTAAAGAAACATTTGTTTTCTGAACTTGGATTTGGTTGAGGTCACAGAAGGAGGTATTGTCTTCAAGCTGGCTATTTTCCTACTGTGGCAATTATTGATTTGAAAGATTATGACAAATGTGTACAAGCTGTTAGGTGTAGGAGGGCTTATTTCAGTAGTATTAACATTCTTTTTCTCTCCAGTGGGAAGCCAGGCCACTTCTTTATCACTATTTGAACAGGAATCTATCAATTTCTTATGGCTATATCTTCAGATTTCAAGTTGTTTGTTTTTTTAATGTAAGTATCATAAAAAGCAGTAGTTAATAATTTCTCTGCAAAAACTAACTGGTTGAGAATACATTTACTGTTATAAAACACGATTATTTATAAGTAAGGATTACTCTCAGAGGGCAGAAATAGCAAAAATGAGGTAAAGAAGTAGTTTGTTTAATATCATATAAACTTACAGTAAATTCAGAAATTATTACGGACATTCATATAAGCAATATGATGAATGCTTGATGAATCCATCAAGCATTTCAGAATAATAACGTGGTGAAAAAGATACACTTTAAAGAAAGGCCAGAAGCTACACAGATTAAGCATATAGAGTAAAGCAGATGCAGAACCAAAATTGGAAAGAGGTTCTTAGAAACAAATAAGGACCTAATTACTTGAACAGATGACAGGCCATCCATGGGGAGATAGCAGAATGTCAGATTGCTCTCAGTAGCAGTGTCACACAAAGACAGGTTTAAAGCAGGACAGTGCAATGAACAGATACAGTTTGACAATGTTTCAATGTTGAACAGAAAGCTGTTCTGCTTACTTTTCGTGGGTGCATCTTACCATACAAGTAGTACGGTCAGGCTGTCTGACAGGAACTCAGGATACTTATTAAATTCTTTTTTGATGAGCAACCATATTAAATATTTTGCAAATTATACCATTTTCCATTAAACCAGCCCTGAAGTAACAATTTCTCCAGTTAACAATCAACATTTTACAAACCAGGAAACTGTTTTTCTTGGTTTTGTGTTTTTTTTTTTTGTAGTGGACTGATCTGATTTGGATGTGAAACAAGATTATATGGCAAGTCCACACTTTTGTGACACTATGAAAATACTTGTGGGACAAGAAAGAAATACATCCTTCTATTCTGTATTTCTTCAATCCCTCTATTCTGTATTTTCTGTATCACAGAAAAACTATAGAGGTGCTTTCCAGAATGCGTTAGCCTCCAAAATTAATAATACCCTTCAATTGCTCTCATTTGGGAAAACTAAATCAAGAAATGCAGTAACTATTACAGTATATAGATGCCTCTGTTATTCTTCTGTTGCTCTGTATATTGTTAATAATCTTACTCTAAAATAACCTATTTTACTTAAAAAAGACATCAGTGAAAGGTTAAAATCTCACAAATGTTCAGTATTCAGGTTTTCCATGTCACAGCTGGCCATTCACATTACACATGGAGGAAAACATTTCTACAACCTTTTCTCATTGTCTATCTGCTATATGTAAGCACACATAGATTTTGCATATGTAAACCATGCTAGTCTGGTTTATTCCTTACTTGGTATATAGAAAGCACTTTTTTTTTTTTTTTTCTTTTTGTCTCCAAGGTAATTCAGCAATTCAGGCTGTTTTAAATTACAGGGTTACAGGGTTCTTAAGGTATTTCCATCCTGAAGTGTGCAATAGAAAAGGAAATCACCTTCAAAAACAGAAAGTGCTTGTGCCGAGTAGATTTTTAAAAATGCTTCAAATAATGTTCTCCCTGTCCTCACATACAGCTGCTCTACTTCTACTTGTAAGTTACTTTTATTAATTTTATCTCTCAGTTTTGTAGGCAAACCACAAAGATAATTACATACATCAATAAATCTATAAATTGTATATTGAAAAACTTCCCTGGGGTTTGAATAAATCAAAGTCCCACAAGGGGGGAATGGTTTTCATCCTCATAGAACTACTTAGTTTTGAATCACCTGTTACATGGAAAAAGAGATCACACACCATAGTTAAAAGTATATACAAATGTGTCCTTGGAACACACCAATCCTTTCACACTCAGTAAATCCTGAACCAGATGGAAGGTGTCCTAGCGAGACTTTTCCTTCCTTAAGCAGGAGTCCCCTCAAAACAAAATAAAGTTCTTTTCTATTCTGTTCCAATCCTGTGGGGTTAGGAGATCACTTTGCCTAGCAGGGCATCTTTTTACTTAAATATATCCTTTTGGGAAATAGCTCTGTAGCATCTTCACAAGGGCTAGATAGGCAGTTGGATCAGATACAGCTAATTTTAAAGAAACATTTCCCCTTCAGAACAACACTTCGGCATGTTAAAGGAATGCACTTCAAGCTATTGTAGCATTTGTAGATATGCAATTATTAAAACTACTGACTTGTGAAAGTTTTGGTTTGCTTATATTCATACAAACATTTACAGTAAGTCATATATTTTGACAGGAAAAATCCATGGCTTGTATTTAAAGATCTGGATTAAAGAAACTTAACCTGGAATCAAATAAAAACTCTATTGAAAATAGAGATGTCTTTAAATACTTGCTTTATCTTTACCTTTAATATTTATGCCTAAACCTGCATTGCACAAATTTCATGACTATGTCTTTCTCCTATAAATAATTAACAGATTTCCTTTTAAATTATTTAACATTAAATGGAAGGTAGATTCCATTCATTTTCTGGTTTACACTTCTCTGAATTTAAATTGCTGGTTTAAAAAACAGATGTCTCAGCTGCAGAAACAGGTCAAACAGAGCATTAATATGTACTGCAAGAGACTGATTTTTGCAATTACTTTACCAGAGCTTCTCTGAAAAGATGGTCAAATTCACAATACCAATACATTCTCATATTAAAAAGGTTTTTTCTGGAGTGTGATGCAGAATAATTAATTACTCATGTATTACTCAAAAGACTTCTCACATTCCAAGAAATTTGCGTGCATTAAAACAAACAAACAAACACAAACCAAAGCAAAACTCAGACAACTTTGGTTGTAGATGCAAGTGTTTTGCAAAGCTGCATTAATTAATTAGGAAATTTAATCAGAAAAAATTATGAGGTTTAATATCAAGTTGTGCAATAAATAGTATAGCTCAATTTTTGTGTTGTGTTTAAACATAAAAGTAGCTTGAAAATGCTAAAATTTCTAACTTACTTTGAAAATTGCATTTTACTGAGTAAAGGTTCCAAACCATGTAGGATCAATGGTGCCATTTGCAATATTTAATTTAAGAAAAAAAAAAACAAACTCTAAGAAATATAATTTAAAGATAAGCGTGATGATCTGTAACAATGATTTTTCTACATGCTATTGTGAATTTGGTACAAGTATCATAAAGTTGCTTAATAAACTGCAGGCCAAAAACCACTACAAAGATTTCCAGTATTAACATTAGACACAATCTCTGAACTTCAAATTGTAACAGATTTTTTTTTTTAAACACTCCAGATGTGCATATGTCTGCAGGGAAGAAAAGAGGGGTAAACACAATCCATGCTCTTTATTTGATCCTGGCATATCACAATAAAAATGAACATTAAGAAAACAGTGCATGTGTCTGGATTATTTCAAAATGTAATTAATGAAGCTTGAATCTCATGGGGGTATATTTTCAAATCCCTTTGAAAAATAAGACAAAGAATTTAGCAGATAATGTTAAAAACAACCAAGAGCTAATGAGAACAACATTTCCGTTCCATTCATAAAGCTCATCAAACTAATAAATTAGAATAGAGCAATGAATTATTCCTTACACACTGATTTAAACTATCATTGTTACGTATTGTAAACTTTGCATTATAATTATTATTTTAACATAAGCTTACTAGCTTCTAGAAATGCCTCAAAGTTTAGATTCTCTCTAGATTAAGAGAAGGTACTATGGAGGTTGAGGAGAAAATAGTCACAATATTAAGCTTACTGCTACCAATACACTCTCCTTTAAGATGTTACAGAGATGTATTTTTATAGGACACATTAGGGAATTAAAGGGACACTTTGGGGCACTTAGTGATATTAATATGTGAACTTTACACTGGTATAGAAAATTTGAAATAATTTAGCCAATACAATGATATAATTAAATATAGTTTATATAATTATTTTTTAGGCACAGTTCATTAATCAAAAAACTAGCAGCTATATTGTCAAGAATCAAAACAATCCACCAGAAACAATGCCTTTGAGCTACATACAACAAGCCTATATTGCCCTGTATTTGATTTGGGGGCAGAAGGTCTTGATGCTGATAAATACAACATTTGCAACACAGGATAGACTCTTTCTGCACTTTTCTAAAGCAGAATACTTATTTTCAGAAGCCAGCACTTTCTCAGACTGTTACTGGCTCCTGGCACATCTAGCTGCAGTTAAAAGCAGGTGAGTACTCCAGAGCATTTATGCTCCAAGGGACTCCCAGAGTCCCACACAAGCTACAACCAACCTGCTCAAGTCTCTAAAGAGTCTGCAAAGTAAACCCTGAGCAGAGTCCTAACCCAGCAATAGCAAACAAATTTGAAAGGAAGGGGACATGTCAACTTAGCACTTGAACAGATCAGTGCACAAGCCCATGTATAACAAACATCTTTTATCCCCCAATTCACAATGCAACTCAACAACATTCAGCCTGCTGATGCTGTAGTTTCTTCTGCCTTACACACTCTTTTCATAAGATTAATAAGTTAAAGGGTTGCGGGGAGTGTGTGAGCTCAATTATTTTGAAACACCAACCAAAATATATCACTCATTACTTTCAAAGAGATTTCTGAGACTATGCAGGATGTGCACTGCAAAATCCTGTATTACCTATTCAGCAATCTTTAACACTTCAATATGCTGGAGACCAGTAGAGGAAAAAGGTGCTAGTCCAGGGAGAACACAAGAACAGGCAAGTGTGGTATTAACATCTACCTGGACAGATGAGCTGAGCAGCACAAGCAGATTTCCAGCAGCAGGGAAACTACATTTCCTTATATCCTATGCACATAACATTTAGCTACAAAACCTAATTGTGTGGGAGATCTAATGGACATTCTATATAATAAGCCTAATTTTTGGAAGTATATTATTTACTCCATTAAAAAATAAAATCTGAAATCATTTGCTTGCCTTGTAGAATTAGCTAGGTCTGAGGAAAATTCACACTATCTGAATCATGGTTTGGCTGTGAGGCAGCTTTAAAGGTGCTGTAGTAGCTCTTGAACAAGAACACCAAGTGGATGTTTGCCCTTTTTTTTCTTTCTACAGGATATTGATGTATTCTTATGACATATGTATTCCTTTTGTCGACTTCCTTTTCTGTTAGTGCTTTAATGAAAAAAAAAATTAGAATGAAGAGCTTCTAGCAGTTAGCATATTACATATACACATATTATTTCTATACCTAATATTATAATTCAAATGTAGTATTATGAAGAAAAGGTTTAATGAAAAAAAATTCTGGTTAGAACTACATGTTCTGCAGTTGCGTTCCAAATTAATTAAAAGCTGCATATGCAGAATTGCTGAAAAAAATGGCAATTTAGAAATTACTAAGTTCATATGTTGAAAATCAATAGCATATTCTTAAATCAACTTTAAAAGTTCCTTGAATGTCTTAGAAAATGAAGTGGCATTCAAGTAACCAAAACTGTCAGACAAGATGAGCAGAACAACCTCCTTACCACAGAAGAAGGATGACCAGCAAAGCCAAAAACAAGATAAGCAATGCAGGAGAGAGTGGGCAGTAGCATAAGAACACCACTAACGTTCAAGGAAAATCAGAGGAGGAAGTGATCAGCTAGAACTCACAGACTAGGAACCATCAAGGATTTAATCATAAGTCCTAACTACACAGTATCAGCTCTGTAATATTGTATGCTCATTGCTAATGTTATAAAGCAACAATTATCTGTGATTAATCAAGTGTAAGAATTAATCATTATCAAGAAGTTTGTTGATAAATTATTTTAGTAAGGATAATCTTCTAAATACTCATTACAGCAATCTGTAATTCCCTATTTCCTATCCACATATATTCATACCTGCAACAGCATTATAAAAGAGATGCATTAGGTGAGATTCTAGAATACATTGGCTAGTCATCAGCAGATCACTTAAGTGCACGTCAAATAACATGACTAGTTCTGCTAAACCCAAGAGAATGGCTTATTTTAACAGCTGTAGCAATAGGAAATTTTGCTTATGTTGGGAAGCTTTGATCACAGAATCACACAGAATGGTAGGGGTTGGAAGGGACCTCTGGAGATCAACTCATTCAACCCCCCTGCTCCAGCAGCGTCATCCAGAACAGGGTGCTCAGGATCACACTTTCCAGGCAGGTCTGGAATCTCTCCAGAGAAAGAGACTCCACAACCTCTCTGGGCAGCCTGGTCCAGACTCTGGCACCCTCTCAGCAAAGAAGTTTTTTCCATATAATGTCAGATCTTAAATTCTAATTTTTTAATGTCTTGAGTAATCAGAAAAAAACTCAATAGGACCACAGAATCATATCAGTGACATAGCAAAATTCCATCACAGACCCACCTTTTCACCAATAAAAACAAATTAAGTCTACCTATGTAGATAAAACACCTACAGGACCTATTAATTTTATTATACTGGTTATCTGAAGTTGTCATGATTTGTGGAAGTATACTTTGATGTCTCTTGTAACCAAAGACTTATTCAAAATAATAGATAAGAATTAAGGAAGCCATTCCCAGAATGTATAAGCAAGTTTTCCACCCAATCCATTGAGAAACCTCTATAGTTTAGATTACTTCTGGTTACTTAACTTTTTGAATGATGAGTTTCCTAAGCAGGCCCAGCATCATGAACTGGTTTGAAGACAAAGGTGGCCGTGAACAGGCAAGACCAAAAGTTACAATAGTGACAGTGAGAAAACCACCAAGGCCCATCTGATCCAGTCTGCACATATCATAGTCTTCTTCAAAACTGAGAAAGAAAATAAGGAGAGTGGAGACTACAGCCAGCTGTATATGTTTCCCTTCTCAGTTGTCAGGCCTGTTCTCTAGGTAAGCACAAGATATGCAGTCAATATTAAAAAGAGCTGGGGGAGAGAGGCTCAAGAGGCACAAGCAGAGAGCCACTAACTACAACCATAAATATTTCTCAGCCTACAGTAGCTGCAAAATATCAAACTGGTAAGTGTGATTTTGAAAGAAAGTTGAAACAGTAGTTGTATTCTAAGAATTTAGGGCAGAGAAAATTAAAGACGCTATTTGGATTCCTCTTTCTTGTTGCTTTGCTTTTCTTGGAAATTCTCCCAGGACATTTTGGGTTGGTCTCTTTACACTTCCTCAATTGGTCTAAGGGGATTTCTAAAATCCAAGCTACAAATGAAGATGTGCATTTTATGATCACATCTAACACTGGGCATATTAATAAAGGAAAAATTGATGTGCTTCTATTAGTCAGAATCACATAACTTACAGAGGCAGACATAGCAGTTCATGTGGACTGAAAAACTGTATTCTCTGTAGGCAGTACATAGCTTAAAACCTTGAACACCTGACATCCTTTCATAGTATTAGGCAGAGGTGTGATGTCATGATTAGACTAAGCAGCAAATCAGCCAAAACTCCACTGATACTTTCCTATTCCCTTATGCCATAGTTACATAGAGAACACTGGTAAGAAATCACATGAAGCCATCTAGCTTATTGTTGGCTGGCCATGAGAAACTGGTTTAGCTATTGAACTTTGAAGTAAGTTATTTGTTCAAAATGCTGAAGCTTAACAACTTTCTATTTTCTGTTACTATGAAAAATGGGATAAAAGGCACTTCCACAGTTCAAGAGCAAGTTTCTATATATGTACTACAGGATTTTATCATGTGTCATCTTGGCCATTTAATTACTCATCTGTCTTTTCTCTTGCATGTAGATTACAAACTTTCTCAGGGCCAACCACTTGTAGCATATGCTCCTCTGTGTGGCACAATGGATGCAGGGCCCAAGAACCAAGTTCCTAAACCCTACAATAATACTGTGAAATATCATTGGCAACTATCTGTTAAGCTATACCTCGTTGATAGACACACTAAATCAATTTAGTTTACAATGAAAGAAGACAGTCATACTGAGGATTACAGCCCTCCTTCAGTGTAGTGCTTTGGGCCTTGATTTAAAAGTTGTGTTGAGTTCCAGCATTTTAATGAAGCAGAGCAACTACATGCAAGTTGTAGCAGCTTTGCTCTTACTGAAAATCCATTCACAGACTGAGTAGATGTATTGTAATGGTGGGGTTCCCCATCAAGAAAAGCATCTTTCAGAAGTTTCACTAGCCAATCAACTGCAGACTCACATCAAGTATCCTACAGCCAGAGGAGTAGGCAGGAAGGAGAAAGGCTTTTCCTTTTGCTGTCGGGTACTTAAAGTAGAGCCGTTAGAGCCAGCTCAGCCTTTTCAATATGCATTTGTACAGTGTCCAGCACAATGAGCCCCAGAGTCCCCAGTTAAGGTGTTAATGCTCCATCACAACAGGAATGAATATACATTGTATATATTCAATAGACATTCATTCAGCAAATAGCTTAGATTGATTTTTCTGTTTCCTAAAGGAGGAGGGCTTAAAAGGAAGTCACTCAGGCTGTAAACAAGAATATATCACATTCCACTTCCTTCAGAACTGTGTAATGCTTTTTCGTTTTACAGCTACCTGATTTATGGCACCATACAAAACTCAGTTGCTAACTAGAAGTGTATTTCAGCAGCACCAGGGGCTCCTTCCTCAGATTTTAATCCATGCTCACTATGCCCCATAATGTCCCTATACCAGAGGTTTACAGAAAGCAAACTGGTCTACAGATCAAATAAAGGTAATCATAGCACTCAAATCTGCATTTAGGAGAAAGACATTTGCTTCCCACATTCTGAGGGTGTGCCTTTGCAATGAAACAGGAATAAGCTACAGAAGCAGCACCTCTAATCTTCTTCTCACTCAAATTCTATGGTAGGAAGGAAGATATGGCTTACGCCAGTGTATCTAACATCTGAACTTTAAACTCACACTGATGTTAAGGCACCTCTAGCCTGATCATCTGTATTTTTGTCAAATAAGAACAGATGGTGATATTTGATACAAAATAATAATCTAACCTAGCAAAGCGTTGGGTATACATTTTCATAACAAGGCATCTGGTGAAGCTGATAAATAAAACTTCCCATGGGAACAGAATACTGAAAATAACATTCTTATAATAGAAAAATACAGCTAATTCAAAAAAAGAGCAACTGAAGGCACACAATTATAGAAACTACAGTGCTTATGACCTTTATGTTACTGGAATTACATTTGCAAAATGTAATTGTGAAAAGGTGACTTTCCCACAGCTAATAAATGTCAACAGACAAATGGTTCTTGAATGTCCTGTTCTTTACCTAGAGAATAATATTGCAGTAATACAGGTATTATGAAATAAAACAACTGGAACTAAATCTGGTCAGAAAATTTTTATTAAGTGCTGTTCTTCAGAAAATATCAGATTTAATTCCCATTAACACTAAATTTTTGACAGAGAAGGCTTGAGCAATTCCTCCTCCCAAATTTTTTTTTTTAATTGTTCAATTTCTATGACATTTTTCACAAAGAAAATGAAACTTTTTTTCATTACTTTTTGAAATCATAATAAAAATAATCTAAAAAGCTTTAGCTAACAATAATGAGCTTTGCTTGATGTTTTTTCTTTATTCATTCTAGAAGTCAAATATATGACAGAGATTACTTTCAACCTTCCTTCTGAATGTATTTTTACTTACAAAAAGTATTATAGCTATTATAATGGCATCTCAGCTGTACTGAAAATGGAAAAAGATTATTTAACAGGACACAATAAAACTTGCTTTGTTTTCTCGGATATCTATGAGAAAAGACCCATTATTGACAATTTGTCAATTAGTTCCCCTATAAATTGAGTTACCTACTAGCTCTGCATATCTCAGAAAACGAAGCCTTTCCCTGTGCATTTTTTAAAAAGGTTTTCAGAAATACACTGTACAGGCTGTGAGATTCATATTACACATGCTACTCATACTATATTCCAGAGCAGTTTAAGTTGTTCTTATGACAAGATATTCAAGATCACAGAATAACATGCCTTGGTGTCAATGCAAATTCATTAGATTTTGATATTCCAGAGCTGAACACTTCAGTAAGCCAGTATCACTCTATTTAGTTCATTGCTCAGATTGTAGACAAATTTCACTCGGGATTAACAGGATTACACAATACAAGAGCTCTGCCTGTATGCAGACCACCAAATTGCAACATGAAAACACTAACCATGTAATAGAAGCAAGAGCTGATGGGCCCATCTGGTCCTTTATTTGCTTAACTGTCCAGGATAAACGGATTACTCATATCATAGAGTAACTGTCACCAGATAGAATAACAAAGTCACACAGGCTGGAAGGAACTTACAGTCATTGTGTAGGCAACCTCCTGCTCAAAACAGGGTCAACAAAGAAATATTTGTATCAGTTAAATACACATTTGTCTTAAGATATACAAACATAGTAAATTTCCCTGTTAACTTTCACCCTTATAAATTCTTTAAAACTCGATATCTTAATATTAAAGACAATAAGCAAAACTAACAGCATCAGTAGGAAGGTCTTCCAAACAAAACACTATTCTGCTTGGAGATGTAGTATGACACCTGTTTCTTCGGGTTTATGTACTAATTTCTTCTCAGCAGGAAGACAAGGAGAAGCAGTATGTTTGTTTGAACAGCTGAAGCACAGTGAAAAAGTTTATGATGGGAAGACTGCGACCTACAAGCATCTTCTCTATTACCAGTTGTTTGTAAAACCTGCAAACATTTGGAACTATTGCATATAACAAAGAACTAGGAATTTCTTAGTTAGCAAAGTGAAAGATCCAAAGTGTCTACCTGAAATTTCAAGCAAGTACTAAAAAAAAAAGTATCTATTTTTTTCTTTTGTCTCTATGTCTTTTTCATAGTAGACATAGTAAACCTTGCTAAAATAATAAGGTTTTTTTAGTAGTCCACATCCTTCAGCTAGGGACAAAGGTCAGAACAAATAATAAGCTAGGAGGAGGTAATTGGGGTGCAGTCTGCATAGTGCACAGGCAGTGCCTACCCTTGCAGTTTTAATTCTTGCTCATAAGTCAGTAGTGCTGAAGAATATATGCATGTTCAGACTGCATTCTAAAATTAAAACACTGTTAGGAAAAGAAAAAAAAAACAGAATTTGGAAAATACTTCAGTGCACAACCAATTGCAAGTATAAGGAAAAGCATTTCTTACTTGAAACAAAAGGAGTCCTAATTTTAATGACAGAAATAGGAAATAATTTATGACAGTATCTCATAGAACTTCAGTTATAAATTTACATCATGTTTGAGTTCAAAAACGTGTCGTATCTTAAATAGAAACACCATAATGGTTTTAAACGAGCACTATATAAATTCATTCAGGTGTGAGAAAAATAAAAGTGTGGTAAAAACAAATGAGGGAGGTAAAGAAACTTGTGCCGAACTTTGTCCAAAGTTCACAAGAGCAAATACAAAGTAAATTGCAGCTCACAGTGTTGCAAGTTTTTATGATGCTCCATATCTGATCTGTGAAGTCATCTGTACTCAGTAACAGAAGTAGAAAAGAGTGAGCATGTAGTCCCTTCTCAATTCTTTAGTAATTCTAAGACGAAACCCAGTTAAGTGCAAGCTATGGTTTTCACTAGTGCAATTCCCAAGAGATTTTTTTTCTTTTTTTTTTTCTTCTTTTTTTTTTTTTTGGTCTCTTTTTTTTCCCTTTTCAGTTGGAATTTTCAACAAAAAAATGGAAGTAAACCAAACAAAGCTGAAAGGAAAAAAGCCGTATTCCTTTTCAGGAACAAAAAATGGGCCTCTATAAAGCTGTTCCTCACAAGGGATGTATATAGTCATCCAACTACATAAATCATTTATTTCCAAAAAATACTGTTTGGGGTGGTTTTTTTTGGTTTTTGTATGTGTGTGTTCTATTACTTTAATTCTAAGCAAACTCACATAATATTCTCAGACACTGGAAACAGGAAGGCATCAAACGAAAAAGCCACTGCCATAGTCCTGTAAAGCCATTCAGCTGTACACAGAGATCTTCCAGGAGCATTGCTGAAATTTTGAATTGTCTCCAGACATTCAAGATATGTTTATTGCTGCACGGTGAGATTTTCTAGAAAAAGGTCCAACCTCATGATGCTTACAGGCACTTAATATAAACTATACAACACAACAGAAACACAGAATCTGGCTAATGTAGATATGAGTAAAAAAGTTTTTTCTAAGTATTAAGGCCAAGTTCAAAAAGAAATTACTAAGTTCTTCTCAGAATTAGAAGGCACAAGGAGGTTTGGATTTCCCCACAGACAGAAACAGGATTTCTGCTTTATCTTTCTTTCATCATAATATTTACTACTGATTAAAATAAAATCTTTGCAATCATTTACCATGTGACACAGCTCTTCTCTAAAACTGAAGAATAAATCTTTCCAAGCCCTTTCTTCACTGAATGTAAAAGACACCATCTCCTCGGGCACATCATCCTATTCCATTATGAAAAGTGCAGGTGGAGCCATTTTCATAATATTGTCCATGCTTTTTCCCAAGAATTTCCAACAATGCACTCCTCCTCCTGGATGTGCATGCTTAGAAGTGAATGAATGAGCCAAGGATATATAGAATCTCCTAGCATATCAGATTCTTCAGAGATTAACCAGGTAGGAAAGAAAAAACAAAAACAACAAAAAAAAAAGAAAAACCACCACCAAAAAAAACCCACAAAAAAAACCCCAAACCCCTAGAGTTCTATTATAGCTTTTTCCAAAATCTGTTCAGTGAGGATTCTGAAACAATTATTTATCTACCACAAAAAAAATAGAGGAGAGCCTTCATGCATGATGCTGTCATCCTCCAAATAGCACCATAAATTGGGATAGTACCTCAGCTGGACAAAGGATCATTATTTCATTTACTTTACCCTGGCTAGATGATTACTTGGATACACCTTGTGATAGTTCCCTAAAGAAAAGAAGTTTCTCACAGAGATTTCCTCCCAATTCCTATTCTAGGAATTTCACTCCTAACAGTATGACCATGCCCAAGAATGCTTTTTACATCATAATTATTATAATAATGTATTTGATAAACTATAAAATAAAAAACAGTATGGAACTATTGTCTTACCAACTGCCCATTGTTTTGATCTAAGCTTTACATCAAATAATTTCAGTCTACAGTTTAGTCTATGATTTAAAATCAGTACATTACAACAATAATCCCGTAATGAGAAGGTCTACTTTTATCTTCACAAAAAAACCCAACCTAATCCGGATACCCTCTCATAGTTAAAGGGGAACATCAGCTTTTATAAACAGCAAAGAGCTCCAACACCCTCTTGTGACAAAAGAACAGAAAACAAGCACATTTTCCCAATGTGATACTGCATGGCTTGAATCAGCTTCCATCCAAATAAAATTTCTTTAGAAAGATTGCAAGAGTGGAATGAAATAACTTTTTTTTTTTTTTTTTATTCCTGCCAACATCAGAACAGATGCCACATGAAGAAAAGCATAATAGTACAGTGACAGTGTTCTGTTCCTTCTTTATCTATGGGTAATAGCTATTTGGCTTCCTCTAGTCATGATTCTCTGTCTTGCATTCAGTAGAGAAATAACCACCAGAGAAAACTGCATAAAATAAGAACAAGAAGTGTTTACCAGTCAGTATGAATTCCTTCCAACTGTCACATAAGGACTGTTTGTATACTTACTATACCCATAGCAGAGGATAAAAAAAATCTTTTCTGGCCTTAATGCCATCAATACTTTTTTTCCATGGCATGGAAATCCTCAAGTATAATTCAAATGACTCACAGATATTAGAAGACACTTTAGTATAATTTCTTGTTCCAGTGGTGCATAATATGCATCACTTTCAGGACCACCATAATATTAGCAACATGCTTCCATCAGAGTACTTTTAGCATACTCATTATTTGAAGAAGAGCAAGGGACTAAAAAGGGAGGAACATAAGTTGCAAAACTACAATTCAATACACTGACTTAGTGACTCTACAGATAGATAAATCCAGTGCTTATTTAACACTGGTATATTGAAAACTACCAGCACCAGTTTTCACTGATTTTAATGGAAGTTTTTTTGACACTTCTTCAGGGTACGAGATAGCTAATGACTTTCAGAGCTAAGGCAGAATGCCAAGTAGAGGGTAAATTATCATGGTTGTCATTGTTGCCTACCTTGACTTCAGAAAGGCTTTTGACACTTTCTCACATAACATTCTCATGGGTAAGCTCAGGAAGTGTGAGTTAGAAGAGCAAACAGTGAGATGGGTTGAGAACTGTCTGAGCAATAGAGCTCAAAGCATTCTGATCAGTGCATTGTTCCCCAAGGGTCTGGACTGGAGAGCTGGGCAAAGGCAAACCTGATGAAATTCAACATGTGTAGAGTTCTACACCTGGGGAGGAACAACATGATGTACTGGTACAGGTTAGGGGTATATCGGCTGGAAAGCAGCCCCATGGAGAGGGACCTTGGGGTTCTGGTAGACAGTAAGTTATCCATAGAACAGCAATGTGCCCTTGGGGCCAGGGAAGCCAATGGTATCCTGGAGTGCATAAAGAATAATGTGACCAGCAGGTCAAGGGAGGTTCTCCTCCCCCTCTACTCTGCACTAGTGAGACCACATCTGGAGTATTGTGTTCAGTTCTGGTCTCCCCAGAGAATCTCCCTCCAATCTGCTGGGTGCACTCTTAATGCACCCCAGGATGCAATTGGCATTCTTGGCCACAAGGGCACATTGTTGTCTCATGGATAACTTATCTATCCAAGGTCCTTCTCCACAGAGCTACTCTGTAGCAGGTTGCCTCCTAACTTCTGCTGGTGTATTTTATTATTCCTTTCCAATTCTCAGTTCTTCCGTTGCTCAATGTAAATGGTAGCAAGCTGAAACACAAGAAGATCCACCTCAATGTAAGGAAAAACTTATTCACTATGAGAGTGACAAGAGCCTGGAGCAGGCTGCCCAGAGAGGATTTAGTGTCTCCTTCTCTAGAGACTTTCATGATCCACCTGTATCTGTTCCTATGTAGCCTGGCCTGGGTGATCCTGCTTTGGCAGGGGGGTTGGACTCAGTGATCTCCAGAGGTCCCTTCCAATCCCTACAATTGTATTATTCTATGGTTCAAATGGATTAGACCGACTCTTCCATCCTATATAATTTATAATCCACTATTTTACCTGATAAAATATCTTGTAGATGTTTTGAGTATGTAATCCCTATACAATGTAAATTCCTCCATCTTTTCCTTCCCTTTCCTTCCCTTTCCTTTCGCTTGGTTTTGAAAACCACTAGGAACTCAGAAGTTTGGGATTGAGTTGTGACATGGTCCTATTTACTGGTCTATCACATCTCTTCACAATACTTTCATATTTACTTACTGTTTCTATCCACTCCAAAATGGCTGGACACCAGAACTGGATGCTGGATCTGCAATTCTGGATGACTAAAGCTCAAGAGCTCTTTTTACATTTAAATAATCTAGTGATCTCAGTAGAGGAAGGAAACCATTTTAAGGCCCTTCTGAAAGCTCATGGCATAGGTATGAAAACAAAGGTACAACATACAGAGAGATAGAAGAAATTGCAGTAAGACAGTTCACTGATGCAGTGCTGCATGCACTGGCACTAGAAGATCTCATTCCTCACTTCCCTGAAGGCAGCAGCAAGTAGTGTGTTTAACTCTACTTTTGTAGTCCTCCATTCCCACAGACATCTGTGTGTTATTTATGGTGTGGCCTAGAACTACTAGGTAGTAGCAGCACATTGTAGTAGAGCTCCAGCTAGTCCTTAGAGACAGGAGTTGGAACTCAGTGTGCCTGACCTCATTTGTTCTGTGCTGAGCAAAAGTCAAGTGAGATAGGAAGTAGTATAATGTATTGGGAAGACTTTCCTGAAGTAGTAAACAAGGTACCGGAAGCAGAAGACAAGCTGCAAACAGATCCAAATTTAGCACTAATGAACATGGTTCCAAAATACTGGCTATCACCGCTGAAAACAAAGCTCTGATTAAACCGATTCCACATTCCAAAACCACAGAGAAATGGAAAACCCATTTGTATCATCACTAGGATCTCATGGCCCACAATATTTCACTGTATGAGCTTGCTAATACATCATACAACATTTAAATCTTTCTACACAACATAATGTATATTGAGGGAATTTAGAACAAACTACAGGCAACTCACATTCTGTTGGAAGTATGAAATTATATCTGTTCAGATCAACTTCATGTTCAATTCATGATCCCTCTACAGCTTTGCTTTTTACCAAATAAGTAATTATTATTTTAACATTATGCAGCCCCACTTCAAGAGGTGATACCACCTGTAAAAGGTTTAAAATGGATATTTGTGCTTCGGCTATAGTAATATAGTAATATTGAGAACAGATAACCACTCTTCCCTGATACTGAAACATACACAGCATATATAACAGTATTAGTGGGTTACAGTACTATTAGTTATCTACTACCTTAGCAGAGCTCAATCAGTTTTTAACTAACCTGCCATTCTTCCTGTATTTGTAGTTTGCTGAACAGAAGCAGACTCACAGCTTCCTGTGTGATGGCGATAACATATGTCTAACTTTGTTGTTGGCAGCTTGAGTGAAGGGGAAGACAATGCCCTTTGACCTGTGAAAAGCAGTATAAAGCTTATCAGATCCTCTCCAGATATCACTGAAGGAAATAAGCTGGAAAGGTTGGGCCCACATAGGAAATATATATAAAAAACTGTCAGTACTAATCTTTTTGTAATGTCATAAAAAGCATATTTTTGCAAATCTGAGTCCCTGCTAGACAATGTCATTTGTACAAACTGAACTGATGCAAAAGTGTAGAGGAAGAACTGTACACCACACATGAAACTTGGGTTCCTAGTACTTGAAATTACTCAGTTGTCAGTAGAATCAAATCTGCTTTATGGTGCCAAAATAAATTTTTATTCATGATTATTGCTTTGCTCCACTTTTGAGGTAGACCTTTAAAGGTCATGTATTGTATAAAACATTATACATAACTTCTCCCAATAACCAGTTCATTTGGGTGTTTTGTTTAACTCCAAGGCCTTCTAGATGAACTGAGGTAAAGTAAGATCCTGAACTGGCCCACATAAAATCCCCATATATAATAAAAAATATATTTGTAGGTTAGTGTTAGGATAATGTCCGCACTGTCCTGCCAGATGATATAGGCAGCATTAATATATTAAACTTTTAACAAGAATCACAATGTTTTAAATTGGCAGAACACTCAATATACTTTGCACAAAACCAGTTAAACAGCACCACCAAAAAGTTTAAAAATTAAAAAACAAGAAAAATCCCAACAACAACAAAAATAGCCTGAGCTTTTTTTTTTGTATGTCTGGGGGAAAAAAACCAACCCAAATAAAACAATGTCAAGAAACATATGGTTGAAATGATCGTTAATGGATATTCAGGAAACCAAAATCTTCTTTTTGATGTGATCACTGTGGATATGACAACACTAGCTAAAAAGTAATTTTTCAATATCTCCACTGACATAACAGTCATTGTTTCTAGTCATTTCAACCAGTGATGGATGCAAGGAAAAAAAGAAGAAGAAAAAAATACAAAAAATCTTCCTCACATTAGATAACTGAAAGAAAAAAAACCAAAGCCTACAGTTGTCAGATGCGGCATCAGTAACTGTAGTGTTGCACATGCCATCTCAAAGAGCAAGAGTAAAAAATGCACCACTCACTGCACACCAGTTATTTCTAATGGCCATTAGTACATCTGGATCCTGCCACATAGCACAAGGGTTCTCATACTAGGAATATGCTATTCAAGCTGCTGGGCATGCTGGCAAAGATCTGTACCCGCTGAGCAGCTTTGATGATGAAAAAAAAAAAAGTATTACTTTGCATTCTGTAACATTTCAAGAGGATAAGGATTAAAAACACTTGTACTGTGAGGCTAGTAAACCAGACAGAACAAAAGGTAAATAAATACTGGAGCAGGTCTAGAGGGCCCCTTAGCTGACTCCTGCTTTTCTAGGAGCTCTGCCCCATCTTTGCCACTTTCCAGCACTTCTGATGAAAACACACTTCAGAGAAAGAAGCCTAGCACAGGACAAAAAGACATTGTTATGCATTTAGACCATTATCACTTTATATCTGCTTACATTCTGGTAAAAGCTACACCAAATTACTGTAATATTATTAGAAGATTCTTAACTATCAATGTTTGAAGAACCTATACAAACATTTAACGTAAAAATACACATATTTTTATGGACTACAGGGAGTGAAATAATTCCCCCCAAGGACTGTGACACAAAACAGACGCCTGCCCACCTTTCTGGTAAAAGTTTTCAAAACTGATTTGACTTCGAAAAATGCACGTAATAAAACATTTTCGTTAGAAAGGAACCGAGAATTGCGGAGGAAAAAGAACAGAACTGGGTGAGGAGACAACCCTTCACTTTCTGAAAAGATCCGTCCGATAAAGAAAGGACCGTGAAATCAACAGCCGCACACGACGCGCGTTCGCGGCTCCAAGGCCAACGCTGCAACACAGGGCAGGAGGCCGGCAAGGCCGCGCTGATGCCACAGGGGTCGTCCCGCGAGGCCGTGGCAGCCGTTAGCAAAGGCGGCAGCAAAAAGCGTGTGGCGCCCCGGCCCGGAGGGACGTGCGGCCGTGGAAACAGAGCGGACACCGAACACCTGCATACTGAACTTGTACCAGTGCCTTCTTCAGAGCCTCCGGGAGTTACCTACGTGGGGGCTCCGATTGGTTTTAGTATTGAGAGGATTATTTAGTTAGCAGAGGACGTGTGTTTACGGCAAAACAAAGATAAACTTGGTGTCAAACTCTGTTCCACAGTATGCATTTGAACCTACAGCACAAATGCCTGCAGCTTCCACCAAACAGTTCTGTGAAGGTTCACATTCAGAGATGTAATAAGTTAAGCAAGATTCATTTTAGCATTATTGCTGAAATATTACATGTGCAATAGTAAAAGCAATATAGAAAAAAAACCAAACAAACAAAACCAACAATCCCCAGTGTAATGAAGATTTAAATCTCAATGCCTGCAATAAATATGTCTGACTGAATAAGAAATAACTTTTCTTTCAACTGAGTTGCCAGCTGATGATTAAACAGAACAAAAAAGAAAGTGCAGTAAGAATCTGACATTTATAAAGTTTTATTCTTAAAATATAAGAAAAATGTGAACATTTTGTTGAAGCCTAGATCTGTGACTTGACTTTTTCCAATTATTTTTCCATGTTTTAACAGAAATCAATGTGACAGCATGTCTAAAATTATTTAGAACAAAAAAACCAGTATCATCTACTCACATACTTTAACTCTTATTTGAGAAATCTGTAGAGTTTGGATTTTGTGTCCTCTATAATGGCATAGGACATGTTGAATTTCAATCAATTTTGATGTAAGAACTTGCATTTACAGATCAGCTGATGGCCCAGATATCTAATTTTTAGACAGAAGTGAAATATCACAGAAGATACTGTTTTATTTTGTTGAATTGGAAATAAAATTCCTCAGATTTCTTTAGCTTCCTGTAGAGAGAAAGTTCACTCCATCTATTTTAAAGTACGTAATGGATTTACAAGTTAAAAAAAAAAAAAAAGATAAATTATTTTCACCCATCCTCAGAAGTTATTCTGTGAGAGTAAGAAGAAAATCAGTAGATTACTAGAAAACTGTAGCTTCCCAGAGCATTAAAGAAGTGATCAAGGGAGATATACAAGCCCCACCACAGGAGTAAAACCTTTTCAGTGTCCTTGTCTGCAGTCTTGCAGAGTTTCTGAACAGTGGTGAAGATACTGAAATGTGGCTTTTGTGAAGCTTAGGGGAAAAAAAACCCAAACTTGAGGCATACTAGTGTTAGATACAATTCAAAATAGGACATTATACCCTGAAGATTATCTTAAGGTCTTCTCTATCACAATATTGTCTTTTCTACCTGCATTTAGGTACTCTGAACTTACTCATAGCTGGAATTAGATGCCTGTCTTAAGCACTCTGCAGCCATACAGAAATAATCTTTTCTTTGTTCTTGGAGGCACAAAACCAAAAATCTCTACATGAAATAACAGAGATGAGAATAAGAACAAAGCCTGAAATAATAGTTTTCTCTGGGTACCTCTTTCCAATTACAGTGAAATTTATTTACATAAGGAAAAGCTTAGCCATGCTAACCAAGAAGCAGGACCCAAATTTAATGTGGGTATAGATGTCTTCCAGAGAAACAGAACAGAAAACATAATTGAACTGGTAAACTTGAGGTTAACAACATTCTTTTGTCATTTGAATTATGGTGATAACAAATATATATTTTTTAGTGATATTCAGAAAAAAAAGTGTTGAGATGTTCTTAACTTACAAGTTTGAAAGACATTCAAATAAAAGTTAAGGCACTGATTACTTTTTAAAGACTTTTATTATATTGCATAACATTTTACAAATCTTGTTACATTTTCAGCAACAAATACACTGAAACTCTAGTAAATACAGAGATGAAAAGACACCTCTGACAAAATATAAAAAGGTAGAAATACTTAAACCCAGGATGCTGAATATCAAGAATGTTTTACATGAACAATATTCATACTAGAGAGTTTTGCAAAACGATTGCCAAGCTAATGAAGTGTTGAATATAAGGCTCCAGCGTGCAAGGTGGTGAGCCCAGTGCCATCAGTTCACCTACCTTTCAGCATCACAGAACCAGGCTTTTTATCAACTCCATGCTCTGATGAGCACTAAAAAGTACCTTTCTACACAAGATGATGATGTAGAAATATTACCGTTCTAACGTAGACAAGTGCAACAAGTGCTTAAAAGGAACTGAATCAGTTAACTGGGGAATAAAGTACCAGGACATTTTGGGAAGGGGGAATATAGGAATGTTCAATAAATCTCAAACTGACTGAAAAAAAAAACATTTAGTACAGTAATTTTCAAGATTAGAGTACTAGTACTAAACATAATGACACAGTTTTCCCCTGCCAGTCTTAAAAAAAAAAATCTGAAAATTTTTTCTTAATGGTAATCAGAACACACTGAACACTGCTTTTAGAAGAAAATGAAATTCATATTAAAGTCATTTAAGTGACCTTTTATATAAATGCAACACAAATGCAGCTGCCTACTAATTAGAGGTGTGGCACAAATTAGTGCAAACTACTAGAAAAGAATGCTCATGTTTAACTGTAGGCATAGTACTGTTTTGCATAATTCCACTGAATTTTTAAAAGTACAAAAGCAGAAGCTTGGGTTATATAAACAATTATTGAGATAATTCTTATTTTCTAGACCAATTTTTAAGTACCTATCTCCATACATTTTATATTTTCCACCCTTGTCTGTGTTTTTCCCTTCTATTTGAGGGATTGATGAAAAAACTACCTGTGCTCCT